>QGMJ01000457.1:0-26723 GCA_007821545.1 Lachnellula subtilissima
TGCAGATGGGCGATGTGCTGAAGGCTGTTTTTAAGCCGGAGGTTTTTGGGGAGAGGAATGTGGAGAAGGGGGATGTGGCGAGGGTTGTGAAGGAGGTGCTGGCGGAGCAGGGTAAGAGTGCGTAGGGAGGGGGAGGGAGGTGTATATGATACTTGTAGGGTATGATATGTGGGGAGTGTATAAAACCGTATCATCATGTCACATAGCTATGGCGTTGGGAGGGAAAAATCTCCAATTACAAATGTATTATTCTTCCAAAGCCGTTAGGTACTCTTCTCCTAGTTGGAGGGTGTTGTTTTCTGTAAATAAATTGCAACTTTCAACAGCTGAATAGTTTCTGGCACTCAACCAAGGGGCTATGTTCAAGCATATTACTAATTATTATAAGTAAGTCAGGGGAGAAAGTCCTCCCAGGGAAGTGCCACGCAATAAGCTTTTCTCCTTCTCCTGACATAACGCTCTTTAAAACTACCAATCCAACAAGATCGTCAGCTTCATTAGCCACGAGATAGTTCTTTTTCCAGGCTTTCAGATTCGCAGCAATATAAATGTAGCATTTTTGCTCATCCACTCTACTGTAACTCCATCGAACCAATGTTTTCACTTAGATCTGCCCCCCAAAAAACAAAACAAGTGAACATTCATTTCATATCATATCATACTGCCAGTACCGAATTCCATAGCTGTACAAACAGTCTAGCCTGCTTCCTTCCTCATTACATGCGTTCCCAACTACTCTGTACAAGAACATCTTTATCTATCCCCCCCTCCTCTTCAAACGCGAACGCGTACGCGTATGCAAAGCTCCAGTTCATCCATCCATCCATCCATCTCAAACGCAGCTGCAGAAACCCAGGTTATTCATTCCGTTCTTAGAGCGTATACGAGTTTCCGTCTCCACCCAGCAACAGTATCGACATGGAAGGATACGTGCTTGCAGCGTGCTATGCTATCCACATGTCAGGTAGGGATGAAGCATATGGTAGGCTAGCGGCTCGTCCGGTGGCTGCTGGGACGAGTGAACATGTGTGGATGGCGGATCTTGGGGCTCGGGATCAGGAGCATTATCATTACTAGGTGGAAGAAGAAGTACGGGATTGCACGCCGATCTAGAGCTAGAAGGGAAATGAATAGGAAGAGGCAGAGGCAGAGGCAGAAGCAGAGTTCCCGCGCCCAGTAATGGAATAGCCAAACGTCGTTACTTTTCAACGGGATGATCCTCCCGCAACCTATACACGTCTGAAGCTCGCCTGCTAGTCTACATTAGCAATGAGAGTATTCGAACCGCTACCTATGTATATGTGAAGGCGGGGAGGCGCGTAGAATACGCGATTTCTCTACTTCCACATCGCCTTCCACTTCCGCCTCGCCGCTGGTATTGACTTCGATTTCCACGCTTGGGTACTAGATATCTTCTTCGCATATTTCATATTGAGAAGGCGATGTGGAAGACACGTATGCCTATGTTTGTATCGTTGGGACGAGAATCTGAATTCATATGTTCATCGAGGCAAACGGAGCGACACGGAGATTCTGTCTATTTTCAAGTAGTGCGCTGATGTAGGTATTTCGCGTGCATATCTGCAAGGTCCGCTTCTGCGTAGGATGAGGGGGTGCAGTGTGGGCTATAGTGGTGGTGGGAGATGGAGATGGCGGATGCGCTCTTGGGGTTTTGTCATGTTGTGGCAGATGTATTAAGCTGGTATTAAGGAAGGGGGAGGTGGGGGGGAGGAAGGCGGGCGTATGTATGTATGTATCCCTTATGTATAAGATGAATGGCTGTGAGTGAAAAACGAAGCGGCTACTGAAACTGGACCCTTCTTTCCAAGTCAGCACAGTGGCTTGTGTGTCTGAGCTGGGGCTTGTTAGTTGACATGACATCCCGGTCAAATTGGACTACCGGTAGTTTGGTTTTTGGAATTGAAACATGAGTAGGCATAGGCACCTAGTACCTGCCAATTCGTCTACGGTCTACTATAGGTCGTTGCTTATAAAGAAGGACATTCGAGAGGTGATGAAAGTTTATTCTTAATCAGGAGATGCTTGAACGCTGTTGATGGATCGCAGTATGGAAGTTTGAGGTTGAGGTTGAGGTTGAGGTCTGCGTACTTGTACCTGAGGATTGCTACGTTTTGTTTGTACTGTAAGAAAAGGAATTGGTTACTGTATGAGTTTGAACCGTAAGGAATTATTTGTCATCTGACATTCTGGTAATACATGTAAGAGGTTTCCGGTCTCCAGAAGTCACATTGGGCTTCTGAATAACAAGAACTTCTAATGTTATCACAGTATGTCCTTCTGAATTAGGATGAGGTGCTTCCTAATTCAAGATCTATAAGTGTAAAGGAAGATCTAGTAATCATATTCTACTGACTTGCGCGGCATTGCCCTCTTTAAAAGAAATACGGTAGAGCGAATGCTAGGTCAGGTTAGGAAATCTGTATTAATGTATGTTTTCTTCATAACTGAGATTTTTCACTAATGCTAATCACTTCATATATAAACTTTCGAGACATATTACTCTATAGGAAAATCGGGATTTATATAGCCGGATGGGTATGCGGAATAAATGGGCACTAGCGTAGAGTGTAAAAGACGTAATCTGTATGTAATCCGATTATCTTACTATTAGGCTAGGGAACGAGTAGTAAGAAAGAACCAAATTACAAGTTAGAGAGATATGAGTATGTTTAGTAATCAGTGGGAGCGTGCCATAATAGGCTTAGAGCTCATCCGATTTTGAACCTCGGAATGTAGAGATAAAATATGCTATTCCATAATTCCGCATGAAATCATAGAAGCTTGTATCTCTTTGATTAAAACTTAGAATACTATAGGTTTTGTTTAATGCAATATTTTCGACCCCCCGAGATTTCTATGCTTACTTCCAGTCTATACAACCCTTGAAAACTATAATCCGGCATCCCTGGACCCCGCAATCAGCTAAAAGATTTTAAACTCACTAATCGGGTGTAATTCTGCGAGTAGAGAAAATTCGATAGTACGGAGTATGGGATGATAAAGAATCTGGACATGATATGAGCCTTTTTGGGTTTTACGACATGCGTCTTTTGATTTGCTCGGCCGTAAGTTACCCAATGGAGAAACTCGAGTAGTTATGCTGGTGAGGGGAGCGGAGGAAGGGAAGGGAGGCTCAAAATCGAGGGGCCAAAGCTCAAGCAACTTGACTTGAAGCAAGGGCGTGTGCCAAGAATGGTCGGGCAACAATTTCGTCCGAGCCCGTCGACCAACCAAACCACAGCACCAACAGTTGCAGTTTAAGATCAGATCAGCCCAGACCAACACCTTGCAACTGACCTGCAGGGGGAACACAAGCTTAAGAATTGACGTGAAACAGCCGTGCTGCTTCTTGCTGATCCCATGGAACTATACTCGGTACTTACCAAGTAGTAGCGGTAAAGGCTAGATGGATAAGCATTTATAAGTGAGTATTGATTTGAACTCAACTTGACCTTCATATGTTACTGACAAAGAAGAAAGAGAGAAAAAAAAGGTGATGGTGACTAAATACGGAGATGCAGAGCGACCCTCCTTCTTGAGTTTAAAACTAAAAATACATTCCATCTGATTGCTGGTGCATATTGTATTGGTGTATATTACGAGCAATCTGAGATGCCGGCATGAGATCAAGGGCCTTGATTGGAGGTTAAGCTTACGCTTTAATAGCATAAGCATTTCTTGGGGTACCGATATAAAGTGGACAGGGGAACTGATAGGTGTGGTATACAATAGCGTAATATGCACAGACTTCCACATATACACACAGCTTCCCGTACTTTACCATCCTATTAAACACCACTTGGTATTCAACTGCCATCTATTCCTCCCGTCCCATCGCCATCGATATGTTCAAGACCAGCAGCACGGGACTGAAATTACCAGCCTTTGAACAGAAATAGATTCTCACCCCCACCTCAACCCAAACGTCTTCGGCATTCGGTGAAGTGCGTTATTATACACAAAAGCCTGATCCGCAACGCCATTCGTCAATTTACCTCAATCACTTAGCCCGCCTTCAACTTTACCCATAATCCAACCTACCTCTTGAGAATCAGATTGGCGGCAGCAGCTCGAGCGGAAATCCCCATGGCCAAGTCTTATCTCTGATTTGTATGTTGAAAATAGTTCCTTTGCGTTAGATTATATTTCCCAAGATTTGAGCTCTAATTTCCAGCGTATCCTGTGTGTGCATGATCAACACTAGACATCGCGGATTGGCGTTGGCTTAAGCTCGAGCATGGCTTGTTGGAGCTGGAACATGCCAAACGCAATGCGATCACCCGCCTAGCACGGTTGGGAGACTACACAAAGGATTATCTCCGGCCAACTAGTACTGTACTGCCGTTGGCGCAACATCTCCAGTTGCACGATCCTTCACCAATGTCACCAGTCTGTGTGTGTACTGTACTCGAACTTTCGAACTAATATTAGTACCACTTTTGCTTCAAGCTCGCAAGGCTTACTTGGTCCGCGCCTAGCCCACTCCACACGGAAGCCGAGTGCCTTAGTCCTGACTAGCTGGCTGTCATACCCCGATGCCGATGTCTCTTGCAACACCACATTATTCCATTCCTGAAAAACAAAAGCTCTCCTTTCAAGTCTCATGAGAGTTTGATGGTGTGTGGTGGTACTCCTACTGATTCTCCCACGCGCTAGAATTCATTCCATAGGCCATATGTGACTCGCACTTCCACATGCTCTCAAGCTGGGATCCCATACTCGGTGCTAAACTGAACTCACGATAATGCTTTAGGACAAGCGGCAAGCCAAGCCTTACATATCAACTAAGCCAGCCGCAATAGCATTAACCGTTTAACCTTCGTCTTCCCAACGGCCCGTTCGGATCTCCAACTTTCCAACCCGTCGCGCGGTACTCATTTCTACCAGCCTCTTGGACTCTTCAGCGCCACCCGGGAGACTCTTTGACGGCAGTCAAATCTGCTTTTTTTTTCTATCCAGTCGACATTTTCACTCTCCACTGGCGGTCCACTGACGGGTATAGTCTTCTCTCTGAGACGCCCGGCCCGTGCTTATTCTGAGTTCACTCAACGCTTCACGTGCTGAGTATAGATCATGATATTCCGTCTCTCTGGTCCATCAGAATCTGGATGAAATCATTATGAAGAATGCTGAGCTTTCCGTATATCAGGGCAAGCAAAGCAACGAGGCCCCCAAAAACCCAGATGGAGAACAACCGCCCAGGAAGCCTGGATCAAAAGAGAAAGGAAGAAAAAAGAACAAAATCGGGATGTTTGAGTAAGTGGAACATGAATCTGTATTCACGGCACGGTGATAAGCAACTTTTGACTGACTTTAATCCGTTTTGACCATAGCATGTCGAAAACGCCGTATCAAGTGTGGCGAAGAGCGTCCAACATGCCAAAATTGTACTAAATCCAAACGCCAGTGTGAGGGTTACACTCAGAGAGTTGTCTTCAAAGATCCTCTCAATGCCTACCGGCCGCCCCTATCTGCATCATTACAAGGCTCGTTTTCTGCCCGTGGCTCTGGATCTTCGGTGTCTCATCATGGCGTACCTCAACAACATACAAAACCCACTCAAACCCCTCTTCCCATTGCACCAAAAATTGGACCTCGTGGATCATCATTCCAAACATTTGATATTTCTGCCGCTGCTGGTATTCCACCAGCAACACCTGTAGGATTAGAGCGAAGGCAATATACATTTCAAAATGACACTAAAGACATATCCACATACAATAGTCTACCACCACAACCACTGCACTCTGTTGAAATTAAGTTCGATACCGTGGATCGCTCACATCTTCCTGAACCAAACAATAGACCCCATGGACAAGAAAAAGCAGTTCATTATGACTTCGACGCCCTTGTTGAAGAAGCCCCAAAATTCGAGGCCCTACAGACACCGACACAAACAAGCCCCCAAGACTGGTCGGCTGGCCCGAATAGTGCGTCTGAGTACTTCATCTAGAATCTGTTGAGACGCGCTAACAATTTATCTGTAGCTTCAGCAGCGTTGTATTATCCGTTCGCAGCAAATGCAGAGTGGAAACCCCAAAACGTGGTGAGCTCGAGATCAAGTAGTTCTGCCTTTTCAAACCAGGCTCACCTAGGATCTTCCTTGCGCGTAAAGCTAGAGAATGAGCTTAGAGCTCCTGCGGAAGAACAGGAAATATATGATGGGTTGTCTCAAAACTACCAAGAAGCTCAACCGCGCTTGGGCACCCAATTTTCGCAACATACCACCGAGTGGCCCATCGAGCAATCAACAGTCTCAAAGAGCACTCAAGGATATACCATCAATGATGATGACGACCCGTTTGATGTGTCCGATGATGATGTTCACATGGGAGATTACACCGGCTCTGCGACTTGGGAAGACGACTTTCTGGGCCACATCAAGAGCAACGACTTGGGCATCGTTGTGGCTACTCAAGCTGGCCAAGAGAGACAAGAAAAACAATGTCAAGTCGTTCGTTCTTTCAAGTCTTTTATTGACCGGCCAGATATGCTTGCAAATTATGTACCCTCTCCTCAATCTTCGCCGTTGAGTGACAACATGTCAGCTCGAATATTTTGCTACTTTGTTAATGTTACGGCCCCTAGCATTTCATTGTTTGAGAGACATCCCGCCAACCCTTCGTTGATATTCCAAGGGCAGCCAGTACCTCTATCTCAACAGCATATTTGGACTTGTAAGTTGGTATACCTTGAGCACGCACTTTCGATATGCTGCATACCTCTCTTCTGTGGACTGGACATTACGAAATCTCGAATCTAACAAAGAATAGACACCTTCTCCACTGTTGCACTTCGACACCCGGCGCTGCTGCATGCGATGCTTGCACTTGCAAGTATTCAAATAGCAAAGCTCCAGGGTGAACCCATCACGGCAGCGCTGAAGCATTATGCGATTAGTCTCCGACGTACTGCAAAATGTATAGGCAGCCCTACTCGAAGAAGTGAGCCAGCAACATTAGCTGCCGCAATGCTACTAGCATTCTTCGAGGTCTGGACCGCAGATCATCAGAAGTGGAGCAACCATATACTCGGCGCACGACAACTAGTCAGGGAGATTGATTTCGCAGGCATGACAAGGCATATCAAATCTCAAAAAGTCCAAAAGCGTTGGGAAGAGCGCATGAGGTATTATCAAACCCAGCAGCAAGGAGTCGGCCATAACTTTTATGATGATAGGCTTAGACACCAGGCGTATGTCGACGACGTGGATGAGACCATTGTCAGTATGTTAATGGGCAAGAAGCTTAGCTATGATCAATATGGGCAAGTTGTCGACGACACTTTCCAGGACGACAGCGAGAAAACTTATTCGGAGAGAGATCTTGAGTTATATGAAACACAACGCGATCTTTTCTGGTGGTATTGTAAACAAGACGCCTACCAAGCCATCCTTGGGGGAGGTCGGCTTTTGTAAGTAGTACCTTCTCACTACCAAACAAAACTGACAATAAATAGCATGGCATATGACTTATGGAGCCATTGTCCTCCACGAGCGGCACCTGGCCGTCTCAATGCAACGTAAGAAGACTCCCCATCCGCCGCGTAATTCAACTAACACATACCAGCTATGGTACTTTTGATCACGTAATTCTCCTCATGGGGAGGGTCGCGGATTTCGCAGCCAAAGATATGAAGAGAAAGCGCAAGCAGATACAAGCAAATGGGGGCTGGCGCCCACCACAGAGCATGTTCAATAAGAACGGCCCTAAGCCTGGTCCCGGGACTGGTCCCCAAACACAACCCCCATCATTTCCCCAGATGCCGCCTCAGCAAGGACCACCGCAAATGCCCCAAATGCCCGACTTCAGCGGCATGGTCCCTGGTGTCAAACCAGCCCAAATGCCCATGGGCTTCTCCTCAGCTCGCGACAGTTCCCCGGAAAGCACGCAGTCGGCCGAAGATCTCGACCTGGAAGCCAAGAAGCTCGACGCAGATGAAGAATGGCAAGACATCCGCAACGGGTTCGCCATCCTCGAAGACCACTTTGGCGAGGATTTCCAAGCCCTCGGTCCTGAGTTCTCCGCTCCGATTCAGACGCCCTTTGGACCTGCATTGCAGTATCGCACGTATGGCATTGCGGGAATATGGATGAACTTTTACATGGCGCTCATAGCGTGCCATCGCGCTCACCCAAGCATGCCACCCGCGGCGATGATGGCAGCTGGAATAGCGGCGCGTCAGACGGCGAACTATGCGAATCAGATAGGCAGGATCGCGGCGGGGATTGCACCGGATAGTGAGAGGATGCAGGAGGTGAATCCGAGTGTGGGCGCGGCGTTGATAGAGTCGAGCACTTGTCTGTTTGTCTCGGGTGTACAGGTGAATTTTTCCTCTCCCTTCCTCTTCTAAATAAATCTATTCATATTGACATTTTACTAGTATCAAAACGCAGCCCAACGTTCCTGGACTGTCACCCGCCTCCACGATATAGCACGCCTGACCGGCTGGCAGACATCCTTGGCTATCGCCACAGGCTGCGAGACATCCTGGTGCAAGACCGCGGAGCTGGGTAAAGGCCCTGCGTATACTCGGATTACGACTCCCAGAGAAGTTCCGGATATTTGGCTCAAACCAAGGAGGGCTGATGAGGCATTTGAGGCCAAGACTAATGATGAGAGGAGGGTTGTTAGTGGAGGTGATAGGGTACACTATGCACTGGGGATATTGGGGGTAGAAGAGGATTTTGAAACTTTGGATTTGGATAATGATGGGGAAGGGGCGTAATGCGTATTGGGAAGGAGTCCAAAATCTCTCGATCCAAAACCAGACAGCAAACGTGTTGGTTTTAGTAGATGATTTCTGAAATAAGCCTACGGTAACTTTGGCACAGCCGCAAAGGTCATACGCACGTTTCAGCAAATATAAATGCTTGTGGTCATGATTTAACTTGGTATTGTACATGTTATATTGGGTTCATATGACCTCATAACTCCGAACGTGCTTTATGCTCTATCGTAGAAATTTGTTGTATTCCCTCCTTTCAATTCGCTGGTAATCTTTCTACAACGGCAGCCATCTCTGCATCCGTGTAGATTCTGAAACCCTTCTCCTTGGTCACGCTTGCTAGTTGGACGTTCTTCGAATCCAGCTTCTCCTCCATCACCTGCTTCAATGTCTTCAACACAAGCGTCTCGGCTTCCTCAATAGTCAAAGACTAAAAACAGTGTTAGCCATTTGTCGGTCTTGAAGTAATAGTGAACCATACCTTGTGGAACTCATTCTGTAGCTCTGCCTGCGCACCCTCCGAACCCGAGCCAATAGCCTTAGCATCATATCTGTAGAAAGTTCCACTTGGCTCTGCATGGTACAATTGTGGTCCATCCTCGTCATACCCAGCAATCAGAAGAGCAACACCAAACGGTCTGCTCATAATACTCTCCTCGCCATCAGCACCCTCACCGAATCTCAGCGCCAGATCGCAGATTGCCTGTGTACAGCTCTCAACCCTCAACGGCTCGTTGTAATGGAAGGCGTGATTTTGCGATTCTACTCGGGCGTGCTCGACCATCGATCGGGCGTCGGCTTGCAGTCCGGACATAGCACAACCAATGTGGCGGTCGATTTCGACGATCTTTTCGACGGATGAGGTCTCGAGGAGGGTGGATGTGACACGCTTTTCGACGCCCAGTACTACTCCTCCACCTGTAGCTACACCAATTGCGGTTGAGCCGAGCTTGATTGCTTCGAGAGAGTATTCGACTTGGAAGAGACGGCCTTCTGGGGAGAAGGTACTAAACGGGACGTTAGACTTGGTGGATGCTACGGAGTTTCTGAAGCTGCAGAAGATGCTTGAAAACATACTTGATACCACGATCTGTTTGGGCAGTTAGTTTCAAATATACAAACAGCTTGGAAAGCTCTCAGCTGCATACCATATTCTGACCGAGCAATAAACATCTTGAGGGTATTGATGAGTTGAGGTTGTCAAGGTCGGAGGTGATGGGAGGGGGGATATCAGTATTCTTGGACGCTTAAAGTCTCACAGTTCTTTGGTGATTAAGGACGAAGGGCTTTGGCTCGAAAATAACAGCTTTGAGGTTGTTGATGCAGCGCAGGCAGGCCAGAAACACGAATCTAGGTGACGGGAGAGCTAAGCCCAATTCAGTGCTAGTGCTATTTGGGAAGTCGCGATAGTCGCGTCTCCAAGCGGACAACTTCAACATACCGTACCACATCTGAATCCTCTCAACGCTTCAGGAGGACCGCAAACCCTCTACCCCTGTAGCCTCCCAGTAGGCCCAAATGTGACGGACATGTCTTCTTCGGCCAATACCAGAGCTTCATCACGTGCTGAGCGAAAGACAGCCGCAGATACTGGAAGTGGACAAGGACAAATACCCCGCGCATCTGCGCAAGAAAGAAGCAGGAATGAAAGATCGGATTCTAGAATGACACAATCTCCTCAGCCCTCTACATCTGGAACGACTCACAGAAGAGCGGCGTCAGGAACGCAGCGAACGAACAGAGGGGTAGAAGAAAGGCGGACCGAGAGAGTCCATGTTACTACGAGAGAAACTCTGAGCAAGAGAACTCGAAGTCCAGACCGTCGGACTGCACCATCTTCACATCCTGTAGAGAGGCCAAGGCCAGCCGAGCTAAGTCGGACATACTCCGAAGAACCCAGGCCCAAGTCTAAAGTGGAAGCTCCAGAAGGTACGCTATTTTAAAGAAATACAAGAGGGCAATTTGAACAGAGTCTGACTGTTCGAATAGTGCCTTGGCTTCCGGAAGTATCCCTGATTCCCCATACAACTGCGCCTCTGGCATCGCGAATATCTATACCACCACTTGCGTCCCAAGCTCCCCAAGCTCTGCAGCCTAAACCATTACATGAACTATCCTTGGAGGTACAAGAGGCGGCGATCCTCGAGGATTTGCTAATGGTATTTATGGGCTATGAAGGGCAATACATCAGATTCTCCAAAACGTATAATCCTTCTGTGGAGAAAGACCGTCTGGCGGGGCCCGGATATAAAATATTGCCTGGGCTAGATCCCAGTCTACAAGATCTGACGACGACAATGTTAAAAATGGCGACGCACTATGGAGCCATTGAAGCATTTGTGGAAGTTCAAAGCCGAGAAGAGTTTGGAGCTGTAAATCATGCCCTTTGCGCTGCGATCCGGAAACTTCTCCAAGATTATTTAATCTTGATTGCTCAACTGGAGACCCAATTTCTGACCAATTCTTCATTCACATTACACGTACTAAATCTCCATACTCTACCTACGAGCCATATGATGTTCCAGGTCTACTCCTTGGCCCATGCAATATTGAAGCGAAACTCGCTATTAGAAGAGGACCTTGAGGATTCTGACGATGGGTTAGATGATATTGAGAACATTTTGGAGACTTTAAGAGAGGAAGGAGAACTTGGTCCAGGAAACATACCTGGGAAGAAGATTTGTAAAGGTGGTAGTGTTTTGGGACTCATCACGAAGCGTTTGGAGACTATGTCTGGAGACCCTGCCGCTCGATCGCTTCTTACGTCTCTTTTGAGGGATGCCAGTCGACCCTACATGATGATGCTGAACGAGTGGCTTCATCACGGAAGTATCAAGGATCCTCATGCAGAATTCTTGGTCCGAGAGCAGAAAAGCATCAGACGGGAGCGGTTAGAGGAAGATTACACCGACGAATACTGGGAAAGGCGGTACACGATCCGAGACCACGATGTACCTCCACAGCTCGAAGGTGTGAAAGATAAGGTTCTGCTGGCCGGCAAATATTTGAACGTAGTAAGGGAGTGTGGCGGTGTTGATGTGAGCAAAGATGTCACAGATGTTCCGCGATCTTTTGATGACAACCGGTTCTTGGACAATGTCAACAACGCCTATAGACATGCCAATGAGTCTCTTCTGCAGCTGCTGTTGACAACTCATGCACTACCTGCACGACTTAGATCTCTCAAGCACTATTTCTTCCTCGACAGGTCCGAGTTCTTCTCTTCTTTCCTGGAGCTTGGCAATTCCGAGCTTTCCAAACCGGTCAAGAAAGTCAACACGAACAAGTTACAATCTTTGCTGGACATTGTATTACGGCAACCTGGCAGTGTTGCAGCACAGGATCCTTTCAAGGAAGATATTAAGATTGAAATGAATGAGGTCAGTTTGACAAACTCATTGACAAGAGTGGTCAACATTTCAGGAATCGAGCAAGGCGAATCACTTCAGACCCCAGCTACTGCTCAGCCAAGCAACGAGAGTGACAAGGGGGCTATAGGGTTTACTTCTCTGCAGCTGGATTACTCCGTCCCATTTCCCGTGTCACTCGTCGTCAGCCGAAAGACGGTTTGGAGATACCAGGCTTTGTTCCGATACCTTCTCTCCTTACGATACCTGGAAACCCAGCTCCTTACAAGCTGGCAGACGCACAATCGAGCTGCCAGTTGGTCCCATAAAAGTTCGAATAAGGAAATAGAGCTGTTGAAACGACGAGTTTTTACATTGCGAGCTCGCATGTTAGTTTTTGTCCAACAGCTCTTGTACTTCTGCACAGCGGAGGTTATTGAGCCGAATTGGCAAGCTCTGATGGCGAGACTCAATGCCAAAGAGGATGGTAAGGGTGGACCACCACCAGTACGAACTGTGGACGAGCTTATGCAGGACCATGTTGATTTTCTGGATACATGTCTAAAGGAGTGTATGCTTACGAACAGTAGACTTCTAAGGGTATGTGACCGACTTCTTCAAGATGAGTAGCTATTGACTTATGAAATCTAGGTTCATTCAAAACTGATGCAGACCTGCACCCTGTTTGCATCCTACACTGGCCACCTCTCACGAGAATTGGAGCGAACAGATCCAGACCTTGCCGGTGCAGAAAAGCCAGCTCACATGAACCAATCACAATGGGCACGATATCAGACTCATCGAAGCCAACGGCAGGGCGACTCAGCCTCCAATCCTCCGGGTACTGAGGATGCACGACTGGAGAAGATGTGGGAAATTGTTAAGAAGTGCGAGTTCCATTTCAGCAGGCACTTACAAATCCTGCTAGACTCGCTGAATCACTATGCTGCCACTGAGACGGTGGTATTATTGGGACTGTGTGCAAGGTTGAGCACGGCAAACCAGGGAACGCAGTACAGCGGCTTAAAAGCTGATGGAGATGCAGCGGTTCAAGCATGAGGCTATGAAATAATGAAGTTGCGGCGATGTAGCATTGCTAAAATTATGATATCCATGGGTCGATTGTAAGATTATTTACAATCAAGGCGTTTATTCGGTCGCCGAAGCGTGCCAACAATTAGAGGCTCGAAAAACCTCGAGGGTTTTATGTATAAAATTAAACCCAAAGATTATACCACCACCACCATCCATCGCCACGGAGTCCGGCCTGAGATACCGTACTCGTACTCCTTCCCTGGACCTGGGTACCTGGTTTTGCATCGAACCAATCACATGAAGACATGCCACGGCCCAGTAACCCCCTGTAGTGCAACGGCGAAGAGGGGTCGAAGTGCCCCTCGGTGGCGGGTTCCTGACTTGAGTCTCTTGGACATGGACATGGTAGTATTACCTACGAAAATAAAGATGAAGTACTAGTATTTCATATTTATATTTACAGATATATATTAAATACTATATACTATATACTATATATTCATAAACAAATATGGCATTGTAAACGATGAGTGAATCCGCTAGTAGATCAATATTGCGAAGGAGTTCTGTATCAAACCTCCGAAGGTCGCTAAAAATCCCCGAACTGCGCAAAATTTGACCGCTTTCTATTTGCTCTCTCCCCCATACCCTTCGTGTTACCACATTATTACATCTCACACCCCACACTCGTATCCCTCCATCCCCAGACCTCTCTCTCCTACGTGGTGCGAACCATATGCAGAGGGAAGTGCTTGAAAGGTGGGCTCGCAAACGTTACTTCGGCTAGCTTTCGCCGCCGGATAGAATAGAAAACAGAGTCCTGACTTGGATACTAAAGAGTTTCCTAGAACTTGGTAAGTGCCTTTCCCTGCATTGGGCGCCCTGCAGGTATGATATGTCTGTCTGTGAGCGCATCTGTGAGCTCTGGGTTCAGCCCACCTTTGGCCGGGCGTTATGATCTCGAGTAAAGATTTCGATCAGAGCCTCTTTCCCTATATTTCCCCGACCTCGAAGCTTGCTAACCACAAGCCTCTGCCTTAGTATACATTTTGATATCTCCTAAACCGCCAAAATGCACGTCTCTCAAATGCTGTCCGAGGCCGAACGATCGAAGCAGCCCAAGTTCTCCTTCGAATTCTTCCCTCCCAAGACCGCACAGGGTGTGCAGAACCTCTACGACCGTATGGACCGCATGCACGCGCTCGGCCCCAGCTTCATCGACATTACATGGGGAGCTGGAGGACGCCTGGCACAACTGACGTGCGAGATGGTGGGCGTGGCTCAATCGCAGTACGGACTAGAGACGTGCATGCACCTTACTTGCACCGACATGGGAAAGGAGAAAGTCAACGAGGCTCTGAAGGAAACATATAAAGCTGGCTGTACGAACATTCTTGCGCTCCGTGGAGATCCGCCCAGAGAGAATGAGAAATGGGAAGCTACCGAAGGAGGATTCCAATACGCAAGGATCTTGTCAAGCATATTCGAGACACGTACGGCAATCATTTCGATATAGGGGTTGCTGGGTACCCAGAGGGCTGTGATGACCAGGACGATCTGGAACTATTGGTGGACCACTTAAAAGAGAAGGTTGATGCCGGAGCTACATTCATCGTAACCCAGATGTTCTACGACGTGGACAATTTCCTCAATTGGGTTCGAAAGGTCAGGGCAAAGGGGATTACTATTCCCATTGTTCCTGGCATCATGCCTATAAATACGTATGCTAGCTTTGTGCGGAGGTGTAACCACATGAATTGCTCAATTCCACCCAAATGGATGGAAGCCCTGGAAGAGGTCAAGAACGACGACGCTGCGGTTCGAAATATTGGGACGGGACTGGTGGCCGAAATGTGTCGCAAGATTCTGGATTCAGGACTGATCCACCACTTGCATTTCTATACGATGAACCTCGCCCAGGCCACTCGTATGGTTCTCGAGGATCTAAAACTAACTCCATCAGATGAACGGCCACTCAAGCAGGCTCTGCCATGGAGGCAATCTCTTGGGCTCGGTCGCCGAGAGGAGGATGTTCGTCCGATCTTTTGGAAGAATCGCAACAAGTCCTACGTGGCACGAACCCAAGAATGGGACGAATTTCCTAACGGCAGATGGGGTGACTCGAGATCTCCTGCTTTCGGAGAATTGGATGCGTACGGTATTGGATTGAAGGGAACCAATGAACAGAACCGGAAGCTTTGGGGCGAACCAACCTCGATCAAGGACGTTGCCGAAATCTTCGTAAGATACCTCGAAAATGGCGTGGACAGTCTTCCGTGGAGCGAAGCCCCCATCACAAGTGAAGCTGATTCCATCAAAGCCGACCTCATTGGATTAAATAAGCGCGGCTTCTTAACAGTCAATTCCCAACCAGCTGTAGATGGGGTAAAATCTTCGGATCCGGTTTATGGTTGGGGTCCAGCGAATGGTTATGTCTACCAGAAAGCTTATTTGGAATTATTGGTCTCTCCACAATTGATGAATGAGCTAATTCAGAGAATCGAGCGCGACCCTGATCTTACCTTCTATGCCGTCAACAAAGCTGGAGAGCTCAAGACCAATGCGCCAGGTGACGGGCCAAATGCCGTAACTTGGGGTGTGTTTCCCGGAAAGGAAATCGTGCAGCCAACGATTGTCGAGACCATCAGTTTCTTAGCTTGGAAGGATGAAGCATTCCGCCTTGGAATGGACTGGGCGCATTGTTACTCCAATCTCAGCCCTAGTCGTAACTTGATCCAGAACATGATGGAGAACTGGTTCCTCGTCAATATTGGTAAGTTCCTTTTTAGCTGCTTTACAACTCACTTCTAACAAAACACAGTTCACAATGACTTCCATCAGACACATGGTCTCTTCCGACTCTTCGACGAGCTTTCAGTCCCTAGCATTGATAAGCCTTTTGAAGTCGAATACAAGAACGGCATCGATACCAACGGCGTCAACGGTTCTAAGCCTGGTGGTTTAGAAGATATTACTGTCACGAACGGCGCATAAGCAACATTATTTTTCTCTTTCAAAAGACGAATTCTCAACGATATAATGATTCAACATGCATGGTCATAGCGAACGATATGGCAGGTGGCTTTTCTTTTTCCTCATTTTGATGCATCACAGGGGTTCAACAACGGCATTTAAGTGTTTGCATATAGCGGCGGTGTTCAGGCAGATTTCAACAAGTTTAGGTTTTGAACAATGAAAACCAGGATCTCAACTCTGGCGTTGAGAAGATCTCAACGATCTTCGGGGGGCAGGCGTTTATAAAAGGGATCTCAACGATTCATAAGAACAGCATTTTGTTTATTGGGTGGGCTATTTGTCCACCTTTGAATGCGGATATTGATAAACGAGGGGGGCCTTCAACGGCCTTGCATGATATTCAACAACAGATAGGTGCGTAGTTCTTAGCTCGCAAAAAGCGAGAGAGGAGATTGAAATATTCGTATGAAGAATAGTGAGCGCGCAAATTTTGCTGTTTTACTACTTTTGAACACGGTTCGCCATACTATCCTTTGTGGCTGTGGAGGACATCAGTCGAGATATGGGGTCACATGTTGGTCACATGGTGGTCACATGACACTATCATCGATGACTAAGCGACGCCGAGGCACACCGCATAAATCCACACTTAGACTTAGACACCTAGAAATGCAACCAGATACCATCGTATACGACAGATTACTAGGCCAGTCCAGTGCACTATGTGATACCAACAACATCCTTCATAGTATATTATTACTGAGAATTCGGGATCACTTCTGCTTCACCTAATCTCTACTCTCACTTGTAAAATCCTGGCTATGATGCTTCAGTCAAGGCTACCATATTGTCCCATCAGACATGGAATGTTCGTGCATGCAACGCTATCTTGGTTTGGTAGTTTACGTACGTCGCGTCTCTCTTGGGTTTTCTGTTGCTTTCGAGACTATGACTTATCCAAGTTGAAAGGCCATCTTGATTCCAAGTAGGTCAAACTCTGGGATTGAAGTGCTTGCTTGCTTTTCGAGAACCGTTAAAGTCACAAGGGCAGCTCGCGAAGTCTACAGAAGTTGAGTCGCTATAATTCAGCGATCTTGCCCCACCGCCCCTATCCTACATAAACTGGGTTTCACTTCAACGAACAAATTCGTAGATCATTACAGGGCGATCTCAAGATAGATCGAGCACTGGCAATAAACGGCACGTTTTTAGTTCATGATACGGATGGTTTTTTCAAAGCTCAGCCCTCCAGAATCATCATTCGCCCGAATCCAGAGCATGTCTGTCTGTCTATTCGGAAATCCTCCATACAAATCTCTCCCCACTCGCCTCCTTCCGTCTCAGCGCATCCATAGCCCCTGCGCCCGCTCAACCAGCGTTTTACCCTCGATAATGCGATACTTATTCGGCTTGACGATGCCTTGTTCAAGTAGTGTAGGCATGATCTCGCTCTGGAGCTTCTCCTTGAAAAACTCATTCTATGTTCACTTCACGTCAGCCCCTGACTACACTTCCCCTTCATTGGATTAGGTCTAGAGAAAACTCACCTCGAGATAGAAATGCGTTCTGACACCCCTAGTATCGACGCCCTCTTTCCACGCCGCGGAAGCCCTAACATCCATCGCGTACTCGGGCGCCTCAGTCTCAGTCGCATCGCGCACAATAACCGGCAGTAAAACAGCAACTCTACTCCCCTCCCCCGCGATCTTTGCCAGCGGCGCTAGACTCCCGCTCTGAGACCCTATACAGTCCAGAATGAACGGCACATCGCCAGCTCCAGCCGCGGCGAGGATCTGGGCCGGCGTATCGGGCTGGCGGTAATCGAAGACTGCTTTTGCGCCGAGCGATTTCAGGAACTCGTGGTGGTGCGGAGAGGCGGTGGTTAGGAGGTTGGTGTAGTTGTAGTACTTTAGAATTTGGATGGCGTATTGCCCGACGGACGAAGCACCGCCCCAGATCAGGATGGGGGAGTGTGCGTGTTCGGGTGCTGCTGTGGGGCGGGGCCAGGGGAGGGGAAGGCGGAGGTCGGTGGTGATGGCGTGGAAGACAGTGACGAAGTTGTCGGTGAGCGTTACTGCTGCTTGCGGGGTAACGTTGGATGGGATCTGGTTTTTCTTATTGTTAATACGAGGATGATGAGGGGAAAGGGTAAAATAAGGTGGAGCGAGGGAGGGGCTACTTTTCCGAGGAGATACTCTGGGACAGTGGCTAACTCCTGGTGTGCTTTTTCTTTCTGCTCTCTCCACGCGAATCCAAATACCTAGAGGATGTGTCAGAGACTTGCTCGTAGTTAGTGGTAAGTATAAGAGAACGCACTTTGTCTCCGAGCTTGAGATTCTTCACCTCCTGACCAAGTTCTACGACTGTCCCAGCGATGTTGCCACCCAGTATCTGTGGATGCTGCACGAGAAGCCCGCTGTCATTTTGGTGGAGATCTAGGGGTGTAGAAGCCGTCCATTCTACCTTAACAAGGACTTCACCTATCGAAGGTTTGATAGTAGGGACTTGAATGACTTCAAGGGGTCCACGGACTGAGGCGGTAACAACTGCTGAGTGGGTAGACATGATGATTCTTGGATTGAGCAGCTTGTAAGAAGAAGAATAATCTGGGTAGTCAGAGTTGAATTCTTACCTATGGATGACCCCTTTAATAGGAGAAAATAGAATAGACGGAGTTTCGGGTTATCCGAAGTTTTCGGGATATCCTGAGTCTCGGGAGCCGGAGGTTGCATTAGACACCGTTGCATCCGCTGATTTCTAAGCAAGCACTTATTCGCATGATGGCATGATATAATTCGAAGGCCTGTTGCAGCGGGACGTAATACCTTGGGTGTATAGTGTTTTACAGTATGGCCTTCACTTTCCCCGTCCTCGCTTAGCTGGGGCCCCACTATCTGTACCCCCTATTTGTTCTCCGGATGAAATCACGATTACCTAGAGTACATTTAGAAGAAAAGCTTCACGAAGCTCATCACTTAATACCTTGTCATTCATAATATACAAATACTGTTTAACCTACTAGCTTTCTCTATTTAGGGTCTAAGTCCAGATGATACGGTATTCCTTTTTGATATAATAATTAAGTAAACGTCATGTTCATAGGTTAGGTTTGTTTTATAGTGCTGGTGCTGGCAGCGGGAGCTAACCCCTTTCTGCAACCCATGCCACACCATTTATTCACCTACTCATTCGTTAACCCAGCGCCATGACTTCTATGAGGCTTTTGGCGGGGGGCAACCATTTATGTACAGTAAAGCACCCATTATAGTTTACATCTAGTTAAGGTAGATTCTTAATCACTTACTCACTCATTCACTCACCTACTAACTTATCCTAAGTATGACTCTGAGGTTGTTAGTCCAGGTCAGAGCATGGGTACCTGGAATATCTGCCCTTCCCTACCTATATAATTAAGCTGCTTCTTTAAAAGGTCGTCCAGTCCCATCTTTTTTCCCAATTTCTTCTTCACTCTTCACTACCTTCAGCTTCCTTCATCAAGCAACTTCTAACCTGCATTCAAGATGGGGTCTAAAAACACATATTATAGAAAATGGCATCCAAGCTCTTCCAAAGCTGAGGGTAGTACGTTGATCAATATCCAGTTGAATGCCAGAGTATGTCAAACTAATATAGTTTCAGTCATGACTATTGACGAGTATTGCGCCGGTAAAGACCAGTATAGAGTTGCCGCAGGCAACGATATTGCAGAGCCGTGGCCCTATAGATCGTCACAGCCTTCCAAAGAAGCCGAAGTCCTATACCGCGGACTTGACATAGAGGTTAATAACATCCTAGCAAATCATCGCATCACGAGTCAAGATATTAAAGTCCAAGCCATTGATTCACTTCTCTCGTCCAGCAGCGTGGATACGTTGCTTATCACAACCCACGACGAGGACTTCTCGGAATGGAAGATAGCAGCAACGGAAACCCAGAGCTTGCTTCAAAAGCAGCTTAAAGTCGAGATCCGCAATGACGAGCTCATGTACTGCGATGTGTCGAGGGCGATAAGACCCGAGACGCAGGCCTGCGCGTAAGTCGATTAAGCAGCCCTTTTCAATTTCATGACGACAGGATTGCTGATATCGAGATCCAATCTATCATAGGGCTCTGGAAATGGTCAAACCCTTCGTTGAAGAGGAGGTGGAAAAGCTATTGCCAGACGATTGGACCTCGGTGGCGTATCATGGGCGTGTAGGACGAGGCAACTTTGATTTATTTGAGGGCCGCAAAGCTACGGTTATGATATGTGTGAAGCCGGGGGCTTCGCATTTGTGGACTCCTATTGAGCAGAGGATCCAGGTACGTTTGTCAAGGGTGGATGGAGTATTTCTTCACTACTAACAATACCCCTTCAGGATGTCATTCGCACCAAAAACACCGCATTTCCAGATGCTGAGATTCATACCGAGATCATCGCCTCACTTATGAGCCATTAACCTTCCTATATTGATAGTCTGTCTCATTTTGAGTGAGTGATTGAAATTTGATAACTTCTCAGGTGAATCTTTTCGTGGAAGCTACTGGCTGTTGCCCGTTTTGACAGGATGCCGAAGCTGTTCCAGAACGCCAGAATAATACTTTATAGTATCTGTGCTATTTAAAACGGCACCGCTTCAACCATACTCTCCGACACCCTGATTTTCCTCTTAAAGCCCTCCAAGGCCCTGCGTAATATCAAAAGGCCATGACCATCCGTGCAACAACTGCGGTGGCAACTGAAATTGCCCTGCCACAGTGACATCCGCTCCTTCCACAGCTTCGTTAATTGCATTGCTTGTCTGGTAGGTATATGGGTTCGCCGAGTCTTGGTATGCAGCGACTTGTAAGTTTGGATCAATTTTGGGAGTGGTACTGTCATTGCCACAAGTATTCAGGAATGATAGGGGAGCAGATAGGCCATCGATGCTAAATTGGACTCCTCTTTGTCGTTGAATTGTCATGTAGTCATCGATTGATGTAATGTGAGTACGGAGATGGGAGGCGGCGCCAACATTGCGAGTTATTCCCTGTTCGAGATTTTCGAGCAGTTCGGCCATGCTAAGTCTAATATTGGTCAGAGGTAGGTACTCGATGAAAAGAGAACGGTAGCAGGATGCATCTTGCTCGCAACTTCAAGAGCATTCTTCATCGACAGTGGGATAACGAGGGTAACACTTACAAGGCATGACGAAGTTCGAGATAGGAGGACTCTGAAAGAACGCCTTCCATTACGGAGCCTAGGATAGAGCCGATCCCTGCCAGATGGTGCAAAAGGGGTGAGGATATTGCTCGAAGGAAGACAACAGGGATCTTCGAAAACCCGCCGAGAAGGTCGCGAGCAATCTTGCATTTTTGCTCCACTATGGCATCCTCTGATGTAAACAGGATTACTTGCACGAGTTGCAGAGTTGCAGTAATATTAGCTGCTTGAAAACTATATATTTCGTCCTTGTCCGGTTTTCCTTTTGTCGGCAGCTTGGCTTCTTTGAATTTCTGGGGTAGATGATCGTACACATACATTACTTTGCTCAGGACTACGCTGTGTTGAGTGGTATCGCGACCAAAGAGGTCTATAGGGGAGAAGGACCCGATCGGGGCTGACCGACGGCGATGGAGATCATCCATTGCGTGCTCGAGGACTCGGTAAAGCTCGGTTGTAAAGTTCCATCCATAGAGCCAGCATGAGGGATTGCTGATTGTTCGTGGTAGGTTGTAGCCTTGCACTGGAGTGTTCAATCCTTGGTAGCCGGCATCCGAGAAAAATTCATCGTTGATTTCACTTGGATAGAAGACGTGGGATTGAGCTTCTCGACATCGGATGACGGATTTCCAAGTAGTGGAAGCGTAGACGTCCAATTGATACACGGACCAAAACTGGTACATCTTAGCCATGTCTCTTGCAATGTAAGCATGATAACTTACAAGACGTCTCCTCATTTCAATCTCGACAATACCAATATCTTTGGGCCAATTCTTTTCGTCGTGAAGGCTGTCTATATTGACGAGAGTGTGATAGGCGCCTAGATATTGGTGCATGATGTCAATATTGCTTACTTGAATACCATAAAGAGCCAATACAACACAAGTACGCATCCAATCGAGACTCTTCATTGCACTCAGGTCTCTTGGGAGTGCTTCTCTAGCTGCCGTGAAGAATATCTCGGAAGAAGGCTCTTGGAAGCGGTCAGTATCCCATCGCCCAGGAAATAAAGCTCCATCTCGAGCCCGGGATGATGCAAGGGCACAAATTGACATGGTGTTGGCGAAGAAGGAGTAATTAGTCAGGTATTCACGTTATCTGAGCCTATCAAGCATACTTGGACGATGAAAGAGTGGGAATCTGACAATGTTAGAGTGCGAGGGTCTATGGACAATGAGCATATCAAAGATGACTTACAGAGGATATACTACTTCAAAGTACACATGTACAAGGTGCTTAATCGTTGCCTCATTGTCCACCACCATAGACTTCCACTTCTCAAGGATTCCCCGAGTAGAAATATTCTCATTATTTGGAGAGCCGTGAACGAATCCCAAGAGAATCTCTGCATCTTGTTCTCCATCTCGTGATCCTGATCCTGTGCTGCTTTGGTTGTTATTTCTCTTACTTCCTCTCTTCATGCCACGCTTCTTCGTTGGACGAACGTAGGTACAACCAACACCAAAGTCGAAGCAATTCTGGCATCGCTGCGGTTCTTCTGCGAAAGGTTAAACTAGAACAATGGTTGAGAGTATATGCATGACATGAAAACGTTCCAGAGGCAGGCTGGGTGATATTTTTCTGACATAGGCAGCAAACTCACCAGTGCTGGGCTTACAACGAATACTTCTCTGTGAACAGAAGTCGCAAGCCCGAGATACACGCCGCTTTTTTGTAGGCGTTGATATAGTCTCTGGTTGTTGATTCGGAGGAGGAGACTGTGGTGCGAATGCAACGTCCGTGGAGGCGGTGGGATTGGCAAATGCGTTCGAAAAGTTCAACATGGATATATGCTGTCTCAGGGGCTCAAGCGATCTGTTTTTCCGCTTCTTATCAGATGTATATAAATGTCCCCCATGTGACGCGTTCTTCAAGTTTTCGAACGTCGCCGCAGGCTTGAGAGCGATGTTTACTAGGAGAAGCGAGCGAAGAAGGAAGGATCGACTACGAGTATTATTCCTAAAAGTATATTTTATGCAATGAAAACTGGGCAATGAGATTGTATTTCGTTTCGTGTATAAGTATTACGGACGTATGTACACATTATAAAATAAACAAAAAATTAATGTTAAGAGCATGAAGGTGAAGTTCAAAAAGGTGATTATGTCATTCAGTCAATACAATACGTCGTACAGTATCCCCCTGAGAGAAGTACCGAGATCCCGGGCGAATGAGGAGGGCCATAATTATGGGGCCCCAACCTCAAGTATAGCTCCAACAACGTCAACTCTCCTGCTTCAGAAAGGACTTGCAAATCTATATCAATTAGATAAAGAAGTGTGCCTGTAGCACCATCACTGCAATTTTCCTTTCTCCAATAAAACAAAAGGCTGCTTCGAGGAAGCCCTCTAGAATGAGTAAACAACGAATATCTGATAGCGCTCCTCAGGTAGGATCAAGTGTGACCTTTGCTGGTGGAAGGCTTTCTAGTTCTATACTAATCATACTAGATTAATAAGCAAGTTTTCGGTATTGGTTTGAAATATCAGATTCCGCTATAAGTTCATGAACATATTGGAAATATCGGAATAAAGCGCAAGGAGTCTCAATAATGCCAATCAGGGTAATTTCGACGTTGGATTAGATAGCCCTGATTTGGTGTTATCAAGATAGGGACATAGTCGCCTTCATCCCTCAACGTTGAGGTAATCTATAGAAGTTAGCAGATGACACTTTGGACTTTTGAACACTCACTGTCATATGAAAGTGTATAGTACAGTACATATGAATTCGATTTGAAACCCGAGCACAAATTAACATCCCGCTCCTACTTTAGGAAGGTACTGACGAATTGACAGGAAGCTAATTTTCTTCTCATACTCAGAAAGTGGAATGTTTTCTGGTTTATAACAGTTATTCATAGTTGGATCATATATAAAAAAGTAAAAAATGACAAACCTGAACTTAAGGTATTGATTTGATCCTCCTCGAGTAATGCCTCAAACTCCTTAATGGATAAGAACCCGAGAATACAGTGAGGAGGAAGCCATCCCAAGACTAGCACATGATGCTTAGTGGCAAATATTGTCCCAGTATTATTCCATTTATCAAAGTGACGAAATCCTAGATCATCTGTGCTACTACCATATGCAATTCCAAGACGCCTCAATACCCGCAGGTCGATCACTGCGATTTTTTGATCGGCCCTGACAAGGCCCTTATTCTCGGCTAGAACTATATTCCGAAGGGTCTGAAAGCGATTTCGGCGTCTTCAGGGTTGCCTTGAATACCTGTGATCAAATATTTGTCTTGGAATTATTTATATATTGAGAGTAGAATTGGATTACCTGATATTAATCCAGAAGCTAGTGTGTTTAGAGCAGCCCAGTTACTTTCCTTTCCAATCTGAGCATCTCTTCTGCGTTATTCCAGGACCTCGATATGCTGCTCTACTGATGCTTGATACAGCAATGGCTGTGGAGGACTGGTCGAAGAACTGCTTTTGGAGTCGTGCACTGATAGACTGGCAACCGGTGGTAGATATGAGAATTGTATCATCACTCTGTTCGTTCGATCGACACGATATGCAAGATGTTGCAAATACATCACTGCCCAGCGCCGTTCATTAAGCTCTTCTCTAACCGCCCGACTTTTCGCGTCGAGAAGTGCATTATCTTCGTCTGATTGCGGCGCTGTTCTCTTCGATTGAAAGCCTCTTTGGTTTCGTTATCGGCGATATGCAATACAGTTCTTTGACGAGGAGTGCGATTGCAATATAGGCCGAACTGATCATAAGACGCCATTTATCACAATACTTATACGGAGTACGTGGTGGTGAACATGCAACGGTATGTGAGCAGCTCCCCCGCACTATCTTGCCATGACCCTTGTCTACTGTACAGTGGGGTGCAAAAAGTTTGAACCCATGTCATGTTTTGAAACGCGTATTAGTCCTAATGCAGCTTTGTTATGATCCTAATTAGGTTTATTATTCTCGCTGTTTTAAAAAGGTAAACAAAGGCAAATTTGAAGCTATTCCTAGTATTTTGTATACCATCCAGAGGCCTTAATTACTGCTTCTACCCGATACTCCATTATTATAGCTAGTCTATATAAGATCCCCATATCAATAGCATGCCATGCTTCTTGTGCAGCTGCTATTAGCCTCTCTAATATCTCTTCTATATTAGGAGCCTCCTTAAGTTTAGGATATAGCCTGTAAATCTCTGCTTTTACCAAGGCCCACAAGTTCTCAATTGGATTTAAATCTGGTGAGTAAGGAGGCCATTTTATAACCTTAATATCCATCTGCTTTAGAAGATCAATCATAATATGCCCACGGTGAGGGCCTGCTCCATCCTATATAAACTCTCCTCCTTCTACTATAATATCTGGAAGAAAAGCTCTATATACCTCCCTAATTACCCATAAAGATATACCTCCCCGGCGGGCCTCTAGATCCCCATTAAGTGGTACTAATCCAGTCCGCCGATTTAAACCAAATGCTACCTATAGCATCTTCTTAATGCCCTCTCAGTTAATCGGATAGCATACATATCTTATAATAAGACCTGATCACACGGTCGAGTAAAGGTCTAAACTAGTCTAATTCCCACCCCCTTTTCCACTATACACTTATCTGACCACATTACCTTATACCAATCTATAAGAGAGTATGTCTAATGCTCTATAGCCCATACTAATCTAGCATCTGCGTATTCTTGTATGATTTTCGGACGATTGCGCTGCCTCTATTTGCATTGGTTCATCTCTCTTAAAAGGCCTTAGAGGGAGCGCCTTTTACAAGAATCATCAACTAAGTGGAGGAGGTCACGCATCTTAATATACGGGTTTATATAATTCGTGATCTCGTAGATATGATCTCTCTAGTCTTCTATAAGAGCATACGGACGGCCAGACCATGGTTTGGTTGCATTCTTAATTCAGGAGGCTTCGCGTTGGATTATAGTCTTAATCATACTAATAGGCTATTTAGGGTGTATATTATAGATTCGGGAAGGGGTATAATATAAAGAGGATAGCTCGCAAATCCAATCACGATTACTAGGGGAAAGCTGCTAGCAAGCCATTATAGAGTATAAATAGCTTCAAAAAAGTATATAGGAGGAAGGGTTATGCATCTAAAAACAGCAATAATAATAAACCCTTATTAGGACTAATACATGCAGCAAAACATGATATGGGTTCAAACTTTTTGCACCCCACTGTAGGTCCCCCCGCGAAGTGTGTTGCCTGATCAACAATCGCAAGCTGAACAGATTAGATTAGGCTTCCACTCCACTGACCTCACAACTTCACTCTCATAATAAAACTACGAGAATATTTCACAACTCGTACAAAAGTAAGGTGTCGAGAATGACAAGCAATAGACGCGTGTTGCGATCTAGCAGCATCGCTCCAGCATCCTCAGAACCACGCAAACCCTCCCCAGTCCCAGTTCCATCACCTATAATCTTCCACCCCACCTCTTCCTC
>QGMJ01000458.1:0-26616 GCA_007821545.1 Lachnellula subtilissima
AGGAATACACAACGTAGTGCAATCCTCAACACTCTCGCCCTCCTTCTCCCCAGCAGTATAAATCTCAACTCCCATCCCCAGCCTAGGCGTCTCCTCCCCATCACGATATAAATGCACAACACCCCAGCCAACCTCTGTATTCTTGCCCGCGAAACTCTCATACCTGGCTTTCGTAACCCGGCCTATACCTCCAGCAGCCAGACCAGCATTAATCCCATCTTGTTGTTGAACCGCAGAACTGCTCTCTCCTCTTGGTCTTTGTTGAACCGTAGAACTGCTCTCCCCTCTCTGATGCCCAGGTCTGTGTCCATGTCCATTCATACTACTCTCTCCCTTCTCCCCTCCTTTCCCCTTCTCCACAACCATCTCCCCATCCATATCCTTCCCCATATCCTTCCCCAATCCAAATCCAAATCCAAACTCTCAACCCTCACCCTCCCAAACCTCCAATCCCGCTCCGCAGTCCTCAGATCCCTATTGCCCCCCAGCAACGACTTCCCAGGCCCCTCTATACCCACAGCCTTCTTCTTCACCACAACCTCCTCTGAAGCCGGCCCTGAACCTGGTCCTAAGCCTGAAATATTGCAACTCAACGCCAACGCTCTCTTAGGCCCACAATCAATAACCCCACCACTTCTACTTCCCCTCCCTCCCTCTTCCAGCACAGAAGCTTTGTAGCTATTCCGATTTCGACTGCTGCCGCTGCCGCCGCCGGGTGGTTCAACAGTATCACTAACAGGCCACTCCTCGTTATCGAAAATATCGCTATCTGATGCTGGGATCCAGATTCCTCCTCCTCCTTCTCCTTGTTCTAGGTTGTTTCGTTCGGCCGCAGAGGATGAGGGGTATGGATATAGTTCGAAGGTTAGGTGGTAAAAGTATGGCATCTCATTTCAGGTTCAGTGCGTTGGGCGTTTGCGCATTGTGGGTGAGTGGGTTCGAGAGGATTCTATGGGGCGTTTGTTGATTATGGAATGGAGGGGCAAGGTGATGAAGGGAGGCGAGGTCATAAATTAGTAGCCTCACTGTTCTCAATTTTTTGAGGTGCAGCCTTGCCGATATGCAACAATCCAAAGTCCTGTACGGAATAAGACATTATTTAGCAAATTAGTCAACTCACATTCAGTCAAATTGAAACAGTATGTCGTCCTAATTATATTCATTGGACTACTTGCTGTGCAGTTGTCTGCAGATGCTAGCTATGCACCATTTGCCACCCTATGTACTTGGTCACACCAGCGAGAATCCTTCTCGGAATCCGACAACGCCGTCGCAATAATTAAAACCCATGCTCAAATCACCTACTGGCCTCCACGCAGACGCAACACCAAATGGAGAGTGCTCTCCTTCTGGATGTTGTAGTCGGACAAAGTGCGACCATCTTCCAATTGCTTACCAGCAAAGATCAATCTCTGCTGGTCAGGTGGGATGCCCTCCTTATCTTGGATCTTGGATTTCACGTTATCGATTGTGTCCGAAGACTCAACTTCTAATGTGATCGTCTTCCCAGTCAAAGTCTTGACAAAAATCTGCATACCACCACGGAGACGGAGGACTAAGTGTAGGGTAGATTCCTTTTGGATATTGTAGTCGGAGAGAGTTCGCCCATCCTCAAGTTGCTTTCCGGCGAAGATAAGACGTTGTTGATCAGGTGGGATACCTTCCTTATCTTGGATCTTCGACTTCACGTTATCAATCGTGTCCGAAGATTCGACCTCGAGGGTAATCGTCTTGCCGGTGAGGGTCTTGACGAAGATTTGCATTCCACCACGGAGACGGAGAACCAAATGGAGGGTGGACTCCTTTTGAATGTTGTAGTCTGAGAGCGTACGGCCGTCCTCGAGTTGCTTGCCAGCGAAAATCAGGCGTTGTTGATCCGGGGGGATACCCTCCTTATCCTGAATCTTTGACTTGACATTGTCGATAGTATCGCTCGATTCAACCTCAAGGGTGATGGTCTTTCCGGTCAAGGTCTTGACGACTGTTAGGCATGTTAGAAGCTGACGATAGGGCTGGGCGGCGAATGTGATAACTTACAGATCTGCATACCGCCACGAAGACGGAGGACGAGATGGAGAGTCGACTCCTTCTGGATGTTGTAGTCGGAAAGGGTGCGGCCGTCCTCAAGCTGCTTGCCTGCGAAGATCAAGCGCTGCTGGTCCGGAGGGATGCCTTCCTTGTCTTGAATCTTGCTCTTGACGTTGTCGATGGTATCGCTGGACTCGACCTCGAGAGTGATGGTCTTGCCGGTGACTACAAGACGTGTTAGAGACTGCATGAGATGAGGTGGCGATGACACCACAAGGCGGTAGGGGAAGTTGAGAACTTACGGGTCTTCACAAAGATTTGCATGTTTGCGATGTTACGATGTTGGTTCGGTTGATGATGATATTTGTGTAGAAGATCTTGATGATCGAGAGAGGGTGCTGTGTAAAGGGTGGGGGTTTGGGGTTGTGTTGATGGGAAAGGAAGGTTGCGTTGATGGAGGAGGAAGATGCTTAAGTAGGTTGATGGGGATGATGAGATGGATGGTCAGGCGGGCGTGGTTGCTTATTCACCCGAAGGCACGCTAGCTCTGTTTGTGAATGATGGCGGGCAAAGGCGCAGCGGGTGTATGAATTTGGATTGATTCCAGGCGGTAGCAGGCACCAGAAACTTCGATCTAACAGTCAAATTTGGTGGTACAGTATGACTTGAATTCTGGGATTAGAATTGATATTTTACCAAATTCTCCTCGATTATGGATCTACGTACTAGGTATTCCGTACTGTTCCGTACTCATTGGTACTCGTTCATTCATTCATTGATTGATACTCGTCCCTTCTTTGTCCTCGTTCTTTCGCCACCCATCGCTCGCGATAAGAAGTCCAAGCGCTCAACCAACGGATGACGCCGACCACAGTACTATACGTTGATTCACCCCAAGACAGCTAGCGCCTCTCAACCCCGCCTCTCCATTCCCAGCCTGCCCTGCCGAGCCTGCCCTGCGTGTCTGCCTCTCCGTTTGTCGGACTCTCAGTCTCAGTCTCAGATCATCAGGAGAGGGAGGAATCTAGCTTCTTTCTCTCACTCCTACTGTTTCTTTGCTTTACTGTATGCTTTATGCATGATGAACATAAGCATGCATGTTGCATCGTATGTTATTATCAATCTTCCTTCCTCCCTTCCTTCCTTCTCTTCAAACGGGACTGGGTGGCGGGGCTATCCGATCCGACAAAACGAGTCGTGCGTGCGTCATCAATGCGATTGCGATTGTGATTGTGATTGTGAGATGGCGACTTATCTCCATGCCATGATCTGATCAGACTTCCTTCCGGTCAACAGTGAGGGACGGGACAGGCGATAAGGGAATGCCCAGGGGAGTCCATCTAAGAGGTTTTGGATTTATATTCGTGAGTATTGCACCAGTACAATCATCCAGGGCATCTGGATACATGATTTTGTATCTTGTACCTTGTGCAAGCGTACCTAGGTAAGTCAGTTATTCACTCACTCACTCGAGTCACAAGAATCCCTTCACTTCCTCTCAATTAATCTTGTCCAACCACATTGATGTTAAATCTTCTCATTTTTGACTTTTTATCCATCTAATCTTCATTTCTTCTCGTATACTTGGATACGCATCCATTAGTAACTGGTCTCTTCTGAAATCATGCAAGCACGGCCCGTATAAAGTATACCAGGCTCTGAGTTTCCACCCCCAAAATGCTTCATATCCCACTCATCCAAAGCTAATCCATAAGGTAAAACATAACCCGTAAAACGTAAAATCCATGATCTCGTGAAATCGATCATTCATACAAATTCCTGACAAGGGTCGTAAAGGGGTCGTTAGTTTAAAAATGACTGTTCGCTATGCCGTCATGAGAAACTCAAGAAAAAATTTCAAAACTCGACCAAAAATGCCCTCGCTAATGGCTTGCTTGCTTTCCCTCCGGACGATGTTGATGTTGGAACAAATGAGAAGTTATGAGCGACCACAAAAGAAACAAGGGGTTCGTGGCCATCTATGGCCCAACACCGCCCTCCAATTGGCGGCATCGCTGTGTCTGTACAGGCGAATTATGTAAAGGGGGTAAATAGAAGGATATATGTGCACGACAGAAACTAGTTGGCGCGGATGACGAGCTTTGACAGGAACTTGTTCGACAAGCAGTCGAAGTCTCGTCGGTCGAACTTGGCGTCTGGTCGCGTCTTGAGGTAGGTTTCTATGGGCATGATAAGTATGAGGCCAAGTTTTCTATTTTAGACTGCGACTTACCATGCTTGGTAACATGCTCCCTCATTTCTGTCATGGCTTCACATACGGCCACATTGTTGTTGAGTAATTGACCGTGTCTTCGGGTCTCCCACTCAGTGAAAGCTGGCAGCTTTTGCGAGATGGCATGGAAGAGACCAACGATGACACCGACAGGAGTCGTCTCCATATCGTTGCAGAACTTGTCGACAGCAGCACTGTCTGGGACACGGTAATGCGAGTCGAACTGCATCTCTTCCCACACAGCAAGAAGAATAGAGGCGATCATGAAGATCGTAGGCCAGTTCTTGAGTCTGTCACCGCTGTAAACGCTGGAGTACAAGGACGACAATTCCTCAAGGATCTCCTTCTGCAGTTCACGCCACATGTCGGCGAGAGCGCACTTGATTTGGAAGTTGATCATGACGGGTGCGATGGTCTTGCCGTTAAATTTGGATTCTTCATCGTCAATGTAGCCCTCCATTGGCTCCTCGTCGCCTCGTTGCTCAACCATGGTAACGTGCAGGGTGAGGTTGTAGGCGAGTACGAGCTTCAATGCTTTCCGGATAACAGGGACCTTCTCCTTCGTGTAGTACCGATGGGCAGTCTTGAGAATTTCGGTTATGAAGGGCGTGCCTTCAAAGTACTCGTCAATGAACTCCTCAAATGGACCGTCGAGATGTTTGTCAAGGTACTCGGACAGCGCCTCGGTTGAGACACCCTCGGACCCTGCAGACATCCTCTCCGTGCGAACATCAAAGTCCAGTGGCTCTTCATGTTCAGACTCGACCCAGTCGACAGCGAAGCAACTGTCATCACTAACGTATACCTCACGCGCCATGATGGGAATAGCAAAGCCATAACCGTGGGTGATCCAGATTAATTCTTCCTTCTGAGAAAATCCCTTGATGTTGTAGACCGAGACGCCACGACCAACGTGACGCTCGTAATCTGCTCGCCAGTCCTTCATGAAATATCCAATGTCCTTGATATCAATGCGAGTACATGGCACCTGCCACAGTCTAGCATGAGATGGCTGGCAGCCAGCGCACGGCTCTCCCTTGTCACACGTCTTCTTGAGGAACTTGCATCGTAAACATGCTCGAAGCTTTCTGATCTCACTGGCTTGCTTGCGTTGCTCTGGTAATAATGGTCCACGACGTCTGCCCACGCGCTTCTCAGTATCCTTCTTGCCATTCGAGGTTCGACGGATGACAGGCTTTGTTGCCTTGGCAGTTGGACTCTTGCGTGGCGCCGAGTTTCTCCTGGCAGGCGGTGAAGAGGTGGTGGATGGTGTAGTTCGATTCGAGGGAGACATCTTGATGGGTACGGGGGCAACGGCGGCGGCAGGACTGACGGTCTGGCTAACCGTCTGGGGTGAGTGATGATGGCTTTCACCATGGAAACAATTTCGGTGGGCAGATTGGTCGACGTAGTTATCAGAGGCAGGTGAGTAAGGAGAGTATGGAGGATACGAGATGTCTTCGAAGCTCCCAAAGGACTCAATTGTGTGGCCAGTACCGTCTGATTGTGACGAGTCCGAGTGACTTCGCAAGTGTAAGGTCTGTCCAGGATTGAAGATTGCGGTGTTATGGGCCTGTTGATAGGCTTCATAATTTGGATATTGCTCCACGGTGGTCCATCCATTATCACTACTTGAACTAGGAAGTGAGAGAACCTCTAGATACGTGCCCGTCGGCGAGTTGCTACCCAAGCTTTGACGACCAATACTTGGTAACCCATCGTTTGCTCCAGTGAAGTTCATCGCATTCTCAATTTCTTGCCAGTTTGCCCACATTGCTGCTTGTTCCACCGTCTGTGTCAATCCGTTGAATGGAGCCTCCATCTGAAGTCCGGCTTCGAATGCAGCCTGGGTTGACGGGAGATTGTGATAGTCGAGAGGTGAGGTCTGGAAGTTTCCCCCAAACGCGTTGAACTGGGTTCCCATCAATGAGTTGTCTTGTATATACTGGGGCAGTTGATGCTGCTGCTGCTGAGGCTGTTGCTGCATCGGCCAGTCTGTGAGGAGTGTTGGGGAATTGTTATGGCCAGGCTGGGGATACTGTTGCTGCTGAGTGTTGTGGCCTGGAGAAGTCTCGCGTCTCTCGTCAGCGGCTCCTGAGGCCATCTCCAGAGGCATTGGCCAACTTGAGCGGGACGCCATGTTTGTGGAGGTAAAAGAATATCGGGTGTCTCGTTGGTCGAAGTTCAGGTCTAAAAGACCTTCTGATGAGAAGTCGAGATTCGAGGTCATTGTCGCGGAGAGGTTTAGACAGGAATGGTCAATAGTATTGTAAGAACGAGGTTGGTGACACCGCTCTTTGAAGAAGAGCAGGACCTCACGATGGAAGTCGGTGAGAGGTCTGTTGTTCGATGGCAGGTTAGATGTCGGCTTTCGAAGGAGTGTGCGATCCACATAAGAAGCGGTGAGAGTGTCGATTTTCCCGGCAGCCGACCCCAGCCTCTTGCCAGCCATCAGCGAATCAACTTCACTGCACAACTGCAACTCAGAGCTCACTGCATGGGGCTACTGCGAGACAGTGGTCAGGTGGCCAATAAATACTGGGCGATACTGCTTTGGGGTCGTTTTGGAGAGAGAGAATGGGCGAGGCCTGTATCGAGGTAAGTGGGCAACCTGTAACACTTGCTCCTGATGGCAGCAGCAGGCGTATAGGTCGGTAGATTGTTTGCGTAGAGAGCCCTGTTCTTCCCACTGCGAGACCACTGAAGGCCCTGCGATAGCCTGCAGTGGGAGGTTTGGTATGCACTATTTAGGGGGTCCTCTTCGTACTCGAACTCGAGGACTTCTTCAATGAGGATCCAAGCCAAATCCAACATCCCACTCCTGGCGGTTAGTATTAAATTCTATACGATCTATTGACGCCGGAGACTTGGACCATGTCCATGTCCTGTCTTAGCCGCGATAAAGCTGGCTCCGTCCGCACTCATGTCGGCTGTCCAAGGACCATCCTTGGTATGAAGCTATACTCGAAATCTAGTTCAACCTACCCCTTCGTTTGCCATACGCACAGCTCTCTTCCTGGCTGTGCCGCGATCGTCGTACATGAACAGCGGCAACGAGGGCTATCTCGAGATCCCCCCACAGAATCTCCTCAATACGTAGAAGTGAACTCATGGTTACAGACAAGTCCAAGGGCGTTCTTTGTTAGGACCCTTTCCCACTCCGTACAGTAGTCAAGCGACTTAATGCTCGAGGCGCGGAGGAAGCTCCGCCTTTGTGGATAGGATATTTGTCTCAACAAACCATGGCATGAAACGGATTGTTGAGTAGCTTGAAGAACTGGCATGATCGAAAATGGAAAAAAGACGCAGATGCAGTAATCAGGCCAGGTACACTTGCGTACAGTACAGCATCATGAATCAAACAGCAAGAGCTGATGCTGCCTTCTGCCCCTCATCGCTGCCGACTGATCTTGGTTTCAATTCATGGAGTAGCCGACTCGACCCCTCTTCGATCGTCGTACTAGAATAACACCAATCTGCTTTTGGACGGTTGTACAGTACTGTAGGTAACTTCTGATGTCCATCAGTAATTTACTATATGTCCGGCGTCGCCATCGCTGCCGTCCCGCCTCAATATTCATGCACAAGATGCAAAGCCATGCAGACAGCCACCCACTGCAAGATCAATTGGCTGAGCTGGTAGCAGTGCGGCAAATGAACGTCAGCGGGCTGCAGTGTATCGCCTCAAGACACAGTACGATCTGCCCTGGAGTGTGAGAAATGACAATGTCTTGGATTCAAGAAATACATTGCACCGTGACACGTTATCTCAGCGGGAACTATCTGATAGCGGGGTCACTGAGTAGTGCGAGGGGTAACTTTGAATTTACGGAAATATGCTCGCGCAACTGCAGGCACCAGGGAAGACTGGGCTGGCTGGGCATATAGCATTTGCATATTAGAGGCTTATTAATAATAACAGTACAGTACTGTAAGAAAGAGAAGGCGAGTGTTTTGTGTTTTTGGCCACTCTGCGGTCCGTGAGCGAGTCTGATCTGATCTTGATCATTTGTACGGAAGGGAACGAACGCAACGTTGTGAACTCTCGCTAAAATGTGACAAAAAACCCGACCCCGTTCAAGTCAAGCTCTAGCGAATCAATGCCCCCTTTCAGATGACAGCCTCACATGACATTCCTCATCAAAGGAAAGAGGCTCCGCCATAGCGTTGCTTTCAAACAACGAAGAATGCCAGTCGGAAGCGCAAATACAGCTTCAGATGCTTCGTTTTCCGCCTCCAGTACCTTTGACCGTTTATTGTACGGAAATCCCCAGACCCAGGATCAACCCCAGCGGCCAGGCTTTGTCATCGAAGAGACCTCCGCTGAAGGCGAGGCTATTGATCCTAGCTACGCGACCTGGAAAAGACCCTTCACAATGTCGGCAAAAGCAGCGAGCGCGAGCTTGATACCTGATCTTTACACGTCACTCCCTCTGATCAGAGATCTTCTCAATACCCAGACATCCCAGGTCCAAGACAAGACTATTTGTGAAGTCCTCCCCTTTCTTTCCGGGGCGGAACATATACAAGTCAACGCACATGGACTACCTCATCTGGCTAGAAAGAGACACGTGCAATTCCTTCACAAGAACCTGCGGAAGCTTCCTGCTCCATACGTTGCGGCTGATGCGAGCAGACCATGGATGTTTTATTGGGTCCTGGCAGGTCTTCATGCGCTGGGAGAAGATCTTTCCGAATATAAGGAGAGACTTATATCTACTGTTCGGCCTATTCAGAATGCCACAGGAGGATTTGGTGGAGGAAATGGCCAAATGTCACATTTAGCACCTACATATGCCATTCTACTATCTTTAGCTATGGTTGGTGGGAAAGAAGCTTTCGATCTCATCGACCGCAAAGCAATGTGGAAGTGGCTTGGGACTTTGAAACAACCTGACGGAGGCTTCCAGATGGCGGTAGGAGGTGAAGAAGATGTACGGTGAGATTCTCATATCCGTGGGATCGGCTCTATTATTGACTTCATCAGTGGAGCATATATCGCAGTGGTAATAATGACCCTCCTCGACCTACCCCTGGAACTACCACAAGAATCTCCTGCTTGGTCACGTGAAGGGACAACGTTCCTCACAGGCCTCCCTGAATGGGTTGGGCGATGTGAGTACTCTTCCACAAAGTACAGAAGCAGACTAATTCCCTCAAGGTCAAACATTTGAAGGTGGGATATCTACAAAGCCGGATGCGGAAGCTCATGGGGCCTACGCCTTTTGTGCCTTAGCTTGCTTGTGTATCATTGGCGACCCACATGTTATAATTCCCAAGTACGATTCTTTCAAGCTATTCAATGTTAGGAGACTGCTAATGTTCCCAATCCATAGGTACCTTGACGTTCCCCTTCTCATATCATGGCTTTCGGCTCGCCAATACGCTCCGGAAGGTGGCTTTGCGGGGCGTACGAATAAGCTAGTAGATGGTTGCTATAGCCATTGGGTTGGAGGTTGTTGGCCTCTTATTGAAGCTTGTGTCAATGGTCCGTCCTCTCCGGGTACTGGCAATGGCCCGCAGTCGTCTGTAAGAAGCCTTTACAGCAGGGAAGGCCTCATCAGATACATTCTGTGTTGCTGTCAAGACCAGTCAAAACGTGGAGGGCTACGAGATAAGCCAAGCCAGTAAGACAGCCCCCCTTCGGTATATCTCACTCGTCACATAAGTTGCTGACACCTACATAGCTCATCTGACTCCTACCACACATGTTATGTCCTAGCAGGACTTAGCTCAGCACAACATAAATGGCATTTCAACGCCTCGCCCATGGAGATGAAAAGCAGTGGAACGCTAAGCTCGCCCTACCAGTGGACATCCGAGATCTTTGTTGAAGATTCGCAGATATACGATGAAGAGGATCGAGTAAGAACCTTACATCCGGTCTTTGTGATTTCTGAAGGTGCTGCCGAGGAAATGAGAGCCTATTTCTCCTCAAAGGGTGGGTTCTAGCAGCATATGCATGGTTAAGTATATCTGTAGTGCAATACTTAAGTGTCGTAACAGTATATGTATCGCCATGGCGTTGGAATCACTACTAGGAAGGACTCCCTAAAAAGATGTGAGAAATCGGAATTTGGTCGAGCGGGGCATTTCAAGGTAATTAGGGTTACGGTCTGACTGTATCTGCACGGTGTAATCTGGAGAACCCGGAATTTGGGGTGGCAAGGGGGGTAAGCCGGCGTCTTGAGTTATTACTATATGTTACACCTATTCTCTTTGAAACAAGATTCGGGGAGAAGTGACGTTATAGCACTGTACCACATTGTGCTCTACGCGACATCAAAGCAGAGAAAAGAAAAGAAAAAAAAAGTTCAAGACAGATACAGGAACCCAATCGCATGGTTGAACCAATCCTCATGCAGCGTTGTCATCGGCCGCTAAAACGTGACTTGAACATGATTGATGGATGGCGAACGGGTATCTGCATTTAACCCAGGAATTTAATGACAGCGGCAAAACACGTTATTATCCTCATCTTTCGAACAACTGATGCGTCCCCAGAAGGAAAATGTGATATGTCAGATATAGCAGAGGAGCTGCAGTGTGGTTCGCATTTTGTTTACAGGGTGGTGGTGGTTGGCCAAAGTCAGGCCACTGGAACAGTTTGGCGAGAAATGATTGGCGCATGGAGCTCTGTCTTTCAGTCAACACATCCACTTTCACCTCCACCTCAATACAACTCATCGCAAGTGTGAGGGCAGATTCATCACAATCCGTGCTGCTGGGCAACGCAGGAGTATATAGGACACACTGCGCCAAGTCACGAAATTTGGTTTGAAGTCTCCTGAGGACGGGTCCGTGGGATTGAGAGCTCAGCGCATGCAGAGTGCATTTTCTCCGCTCGGTCCCAGGGTTTTCAACGGCTCGCCTCTACTGTACTTCATAGTGGGGGAGACTTCTGCAGACGCATGCAGAGCATACGTTTTTCCCGCCACAGGCTCACAGAACACTGGAGGCCCCTCCCTCCCTCCCTTGCCATGGCCAGAGAATCGGAGCTGATGCCTGTCCAGGCGATAGGACAATGCTTCTCTGATTTGGATTTGCATTATCTTGATAGCTTCATGGGGGGCCGGGGTAACGGGCTAGATGGAAGTCAAAACTCAGGTACAGGCACAGAGTACTTAGTTTGTCTCGAATCCGGCAAGACGCAATCCAAAGAATCGAATAGCCGTTGCGACGGGTTCACCAAACCATCTACCCTGCAGCCCTTGTTCTCTCTTCTCACTCTCTGCCTCTTCTTCTCGAGCGAGTGGGAGAAGCATCGAGTAAAGATGAAAGCAGCAGCTCCTCCCTTCCCCACGGAAATAATATGGTTCCCTTGAACTCCTCTCGCATTGCTTAATATACTCTGCCGTATACCTCTTTCAATCTTCACGGCATATTGGCCTTACTGCTTAAGACGTGGAACGATGAGTTGTCATTGCATGCGTGAGATACCCTGCTCGGCTAGTTGGTCGGCATGGCTGTAGCTGTTTGCCTCGCGCTTTTTGGCCATTCCCACCACTGGTACTTGGAGATGGAGGTCTGTAACTCTGGGAGGAATATCGTTGATCAAGGTCGGTAATTCAGCCACTCTTTATGCATTGACTGGCTCACCGACTTCGTGTCAAGCCCTACTCCAGTCATTCCGCGTCAAAGGCTGTGGGAGTCGCGACATTCGACATTCATATGCACCACGACTGGAAGGACGTTTATGTAGTGCGGGGCAGAAAAGGACCCCATTATTATTAAGCACCTTATAGAAGTACTTTAGCCAGTTGAAGCTGTTGCACCATGACTATTCCGGTGTGTCTTCGATATGGAGGATCGTGTCCCTGGACTAACGATACATACATATTGAATCTCTGACGTTTTTCCTGCATCCAACCATCGACTTGGTTGCATTAGCGGCCAGCCCAGCGGAACTCAATGGAACACAGTGAAAAATATGGACCGTGTATATTTGCAGAGCGCCAAGATATTGCCCCTTCCCCCCTTCTCCCTGGGGGTTTTCTGCAACAATTACCAAATTTTGCCCGAGAGCTATGGAGCGGGTGTTGACCCTTTTGCCACCTTTCTGCATCTACAATTTCAGTAGCTGCAGACGGGCCTTTGGACGGCGAATTGATACCTCTGAGCTATCAAAGATCGTCCCCTAGCATGCGTTACCATGTTATGGTGGAGTTGCCTAATAACGTCTCGACATTTATCGACTGGCAACGGCCATCGCCAGCACATAACCCTTACAGAGCCGCATTCATGACTTGCAGCTGTTCGACCCTTCGTCCTATCTTAGCAACGCTTGAATCTTTCTACGGATGTCCAGTCCATAATCCTTGTCCTGCGCTAACACCAGACTCTGCAATAAATCACACATGTCTCGCCGTTGATGGACGAAAGTCCTGCACCAATCCCCCTAGACCACCCACTCAATCAATCAGCCCTACTCTCACCACCTCGACGTCTCCAAACGCTCTTCTCTTCACCTACACATCATTATCTGTGTGCATCGCTCCCTGTATATAACAATATTGGGCTCAATTGCATCTTCAACGTCAGCACCTTGGGCAAATATCATCAATATCCCTGGCCTCGCCTGACTTGATTTAGCACACCGAGTGGGACATTTCTGGGCCGACGGAATTGTTTCTGAAGGAGATCTAGATCTAGTCGGATATTGACAAGTGAGAGTTGACGGGATTGCAATGGGGGGCTTTTATATGGCATATCTGGAGAGTACGTCGATTTGTTGTTCCTGCGGAAAAACCTTTACCAATCCCTTTGGGAATTTTCATCCGATCTAGTCCTCGGCCCTTCGTGTCTTCCCACTTCCCGCTTCCCACAGGAAAGATGGTTGCTCGTTATCTATCTTGTCAATCTCTCATTGACTTGCAGACAATGTGGTGTCCTGGTTTCACTACCTGACTAAGCTCTGCTGATATTGGCCACTCTATTCTTCAATTTGCCTTTTTCCCATTGTCTCTATTTCTAGAAAGCAAGGCACTACACAACAATTGCTGTCTGAATAAGCACTGACATGTCGGATAGGTTTGTGTCGACGCCGAGGCTGGCGTGATCCCATGTACGAGACGTACAAGAGTTCATCGGGCTTTACCTGCCTAGTCCTCGTCAATGGTCGGGAATATCAGACAGATCTCGCATACGAATCCGATGGGCTGGCTCAGGAGAACGCGGCAATGCGGGCGTTTATGGTGTGCCGTAACTTTTCAGTCAATGGAGGTATGCTGGCACGTAATGGCGTTGTCCAGGGACTGCCCGCCAATGAGAGCAGTGGCCGACACAAGAGAAGAGGAGGCGGCCGCAGTCATTCTGTCAATGTCAGCAGCAGCAGTTCCACAACATCCTCCGAATAAGGAGCGGTTCACTGGAAACGTCAAAGACAGCTAAGAACTGGTTGTCGACTCGAGGCTGAACACTCGGCCATCCCCATGACCTGCTTTCCTTGAGGATGAAACCCAGGGAAAGCAAGGAACGCAAGAATGATATTTACGACCAAGAAAAGTATGACGGCCAAACCTCGAAAATTTCTTGACGATCTAACGACGACCATTGATTAATGACGACTTTTATGACCCACTGGTTTCTTCTTTCAACCTTCGATTAAGACTATGATTGCGGTATGGGGAAGCACAGTACCATCCGCGCCGATATCATGAGGCGACTCACTAAACTGTCATTACGGAGAGGCCTTTTTTTGTTTTGCATTGCAATTGCATGCATCTTGCAGGTGTTGAGAAAGGCGGCTTGAAGACTCTCATTTTCCAGCGATCTATGCATTTAGCAAGCGTGGCGGATAGCGTTGCTTTTTTCCGTTTCATTTCTGTATGACATGGACGAATTTCTTAAAAGTTAGGTTCGGAACAGGCAGGAAAGGGAAATCTCCACTTGGGCAAAATGGAAGGAAGTTATTTACCTATGATATGATAACGATTGATGAATAAAAGGTACTTTGGGCAACCTCTAAAACATCTTCCTGATCATTTTGTTTTCTCGTTTCAGACTGCGAATCCGAACTTTGGCGAGAATCTCATGTGATAGGTCAATGGCTGAATATGAGCTCATAAACACCACGCACCCCCTTGACTCGGCAAGAAGAAAGCAGAAAGTCAGGAGTGCAAAGAGCTCATCGTCTATCCACATATTCCAAATACATCTACAGTAGTAGATTGATTTAATAAGTTGAGGCTCTCGAGACACGGCGGCAATGCATTCTGCGGATCAAGCATAAAAATAAGAACCATCGCTCCAGCCCTTAGAGCCGGCTGTGGCGCTTAAAGCTTTGTTGAGCGATCTCCCCGGTGCTTATACGAGGTCGGTCAGCATCACGAGATTCGAAGGAAAAGTGGCCGTGGTGCGTGGCTGACAAGAAGTGTTGGATGTACCGGAGCTGTACTTCGTAAAAGGCACTGTATTATCACCCCACGCGTACAGAAATAAGAGGTACCCCACACCTATTAATACAATCAATCCATCATCGCTTACGCACGCTGAACATACATGCCCTTTGAAAGGGGTACCCGCCGAGGGTTATGCCCATTCATTTCCCTCATTCCCTCATTCCCTCATTCCCTCATTGACTGTTTGCTACCTACCACGCAAGATCCCGTGCAATAATAATTGGATTAAAATGTTTGTGTGGCTTCAACAGACTACCTAGAAACGGTCCCAAATAAAATCAAACAATTTCGCAGCAAATGAAACTACAGTAGTACAGTAGTAGTGTGGCGCCGTACCCCTTTTCTGACACGAGGTTACGCTAAACGAGAAATTTGGGATTCGGACCTCGAACTTATTACCAGCGCAAGGTGTCCTCGTCAACCGCACAGCTACTTCAATCCATTGCAGTCCCGTACAGTACAGTACAGTACAGTCCATCAAATACACCGCCGCCTTCCAACACCACAGTCGTTGAGAATTGTATAATTGCCTTGCGCATCTCATTCATTCTTGCGCCCACCAACAGCCAGCCAGCTTCTTCAATAACGTGGGGGTACCAACTGACCCCTTGGACACTCCGTCTTCCACCAGCCAAAAATCTATTCTTCTTCCAAGATGAAGGGTAAGTTTGCCCACAGCGTAATAGTTACAGATCCTTTTTATTGACACAGAGAACAGCCCTCATTCTCGTCGGTGGCTTCGGCACCCGTCTGCGCCCTCTCGTACGTTGTCCTCCCCAGTCCATGATCTTCGAATGCGCGCCCGCAGATACTCGGTGCCTCACCTACGTCTTCAATGACTGACGAATTTACAGACCCTCACTCTCCCCAAACCCTTAGTCGAGTTCGGCAACAAGCGAATGATTCTACACCAGATCGAGGCTTTGGCAGAGGCAGGAGTTACAGATATTGTCTTGGCCGTCAATTATCGACCAGAGGTGATGGAAAAGTATTTGGCAGAGGTTAGTTGCACTCAATTGCTTTATTAAAATCAAAGTAAATGCTGAGATTGCTCTCAAAATAGTACGAAGAAAGATTCAACGTCAAGATTACCTTCTCCATCGAATCCGAGCCCCTCGGCACTGCAGGCCCCCTAAAGCTGGCGGAATCAATCCTTGGAAAGGATGATGCGCCATTTTTTGTCTTGAACTCTGACGTTATCTGCGACTACCCCTTTGCGGCTCTCGCTGCCTTCCACAAAGCCCATGGCGACGAGGGTACCATCATCGTCACAAAGGTTGAAGAACCTTCCAAGTACGGTGTCGTCGTTCACAAGCCAAACCACGCCTCGCGGATTGACCGTTTCGTCGAGAAGCCTGTCGAATTCGTCGGAAACCGTATCAATGCTGGTATCTACATCCTGAACCCCAGCGTACTCAAGCGCATCGAGCTGCGCCCTACGTCTATCGAACAAGAGACTTCCCAGCGATCTGCGCTGATGGAAAACTACACTCGTTTGACTTGGAGGGCTTCTGGATGGATGTTGGACAACCCAAGGATTTCCTGTCTGGAACTTGCCTCTACCTCTCCTCCCTGACAAAGAAGGGATCCAAGCTTCTTACACCCCCGAATACTCCATACGTGCACGGAGGCAATGTCTTGATCGACCCTTCTGCCAAGATTGGCAAGAATTGTAGAATCGGCCCCAACGTCACTATCGGTCCAGATGTCGTCGTCGGTGACGGCGTGCGCCTGCAACGCTGCGTCCTCCTGTCGGGATCTAAAGTCAAGGACCATGCCTGGGTCAAGAGCACCATCGTCGGCTGGAACTCCACCATTGGAAGATGGGCACGATTGGAGAACGTCAGTGTCCTGGGTGACGATGTCACCATTGGCGACGAGATCTACGTCAACGGTGGAAGCATCCTGCCGCACAAGAGCATCAAGGTCAACGTTGACGTGCCATCGATCATCATGTGAGGGGGTATTGTGTAGTTCAATTCAGTTCAGGTTTTGGAACATCATTGTCTGCGCAAAAGGAGCGCTGGTGCATTCTCCCCTCTTTTTTTCTCTCTATTCATCTATCTTTCTCTCTCTTACTGAACAGATGGCAAGCATTGGGTTTTGCAAATGGCGTCTTTTGGCAGGTTGGGATTTTTTCGTGGATGGACTTTCGATAGTTATGCGTGCATGCAGAAAACGGTTATTTCTGGGCAAGGAGGGTGGGCTTCCAGTGTAAATGTTGATAATCTTAGATAATTACCTTACACCTAGGGTGTGCGTTGTAGGGGGTGGCGGCTAAGATTCTTTCCTGCTTGCTTGGTTGGCTGGTAGACCAAAACGGGGCTTATTAAGAGTGGGCAAAAATATATATTTGCTTGATGAAACCATCTTCTGCATACTGTGTGTACCATTCGATCCAAGCACAGTGCGAAAGAAACCAAACAGGGCACTTGTTACGCAAATGGGACATGGCATAAGCTTTTCTGCGTCTGCTTGTTTCTTGGATCCAGACTTATTCATTTCCTATATACTGTACGTATTTGTAGCTTGTAATTGGGTTCAAGATGTATGGTTCCTTTATATCTTCTCCTCCCAAGATAGAAGGAGGAGGAGAAGTAACTGCTTCATTCACTCTTCTCTTTCTCTCCGCTATCGACTAGGAAACATCAGCATACTTCTTTGCATTGTTGAGGATTATCATTTTCCCCCCATGGTTGTTTCTCTCGAAAATGGATCCGGTTGGGAGCTTGTGATCTATGATTGCAGTATTGAGAGACATTGCTGGGTTTGGGAGAGGGAAGGGGAGGAGATGGAGTTTCTGATGAAAAGAAACATCTTCTACGATTAATCAGGAAGGATGATTAAGGGGCAAGGCAGACAGAACATAGATCTCGTGCTGTTGTAGACGGCTGGATAGGCATGGAGATTATATTAGAGCGACGGAGCTTTCATAAAGGCATGTTGTAGAAATTAGATGACTTGTCATTCCAGATCGTAACTCTCTCAAAATAGATGATAGTATTACTTTGGGTTGAAAGTCTACCTAAACATAGTCTTCACGTCCTCAAAGTCGTTGACGCAGGAACTTGCGCTGGTAATCAATCTATCATGCAACACTTGAAGATTGAGGATTAAAACTTGGTCATCTGCTAGGCAGTTGAAGATAGATGCCAAATTCAGCGCTCAAACCGCTAATCCTAACCACCCTGTGTTCTATCATCTACATACATACACATATATATACAGAAAAGCAAACATTGGCACACAGTGCACAAAGCAGGAACGAATTTAAAAAACCAAAACCATTCCAATGTTTACATACTACCACCCAGTTTAACTATCTAAACCTCCAAGCCCTCCCATCCTCTCACATGCTGCCATCAAGACTTCTCCGCGCCCACTTCAGATTCATGTCCCGTCGTTGGTTGTTCTTAGCACCTTTCGCTCCCTTCCCCGTAGTCGCAGTGGAGGCAGCTTTCGCCGCACTGGTGGTAGCTGCTGCTGCGTTGGCGCCTACGTTGTCGAGGGCCAGAGATTGGGTGGGGGAGGCTTTTGTTGTTACTGCGAGACCGCCAAGTGCTGGGGTTCCATAGTTAGCTAGGACTCTTAAATTGAAGTGGATGAGATGTGTGCTTACCAGCTGCTGAAGAGAGTGCTTTGAGTTGATCAGTAGTGCCCTGCTCCTGGTTTGCTGCAACCGCATCTGGTAGCTCGGCTTGGTTTTCCTTGACCTGGGCATCGACTGCTGATTTAGATTGCGAGGTGTTGATTTGGTTTGCTGAGTTTGTCGCTGGGGTTACATCTGTTTGTTGGACGGCGAAGCAACCTCCAAATGGTCCTGCTACGGCATTGTTGCGGCAGCGGACTGTGCAGATGTTTCCGGTTGAGCCTATGAAGATATTATATTAGGAAAAAAGAACATGGATACTTTTTGGGAAATGGTAAGTACCTCCAGTGCAAGCCAAGTTGGCGGGCATTGCTACGGTAATGTTGAAGTCGGTGGTCTTCGCTTGGGATAAACCGTTTACACCAGGAACGTTGTTGGTGACGGAAAGGTTTTGAGAGATGAGTCCAGAATTGCTGGTCTGGTCCAGGTCACAGGAATAAGGTCCGGCACCATCAGCATTGACCTGGATATAAGGTCAGTAAACTCCTTCTGATGTAGATAAAGAGGAACAAACCTGATGTATGGTAACTGTCATCGACGTGCCCTTCTTGACGGAAGTAACAGCATTGGCGGCTAATGCGTTCTCTGTATTCTCTCCAACATCGATGTTTCCCGATAATTCTGTCCTTCCACACTGATTGACAGTGTTTGCAGTAATCTCAGCATCGCGGATGATGGTGGTATCTTGTTGGCAAGGACTAATTCCTGTACAGTTTCTTGCCAAGGCGGGGTCGACTAGAGAGAGTCAGTCACTGATTCTTCCAATCTCATGATGCACCAGCATAATCTCACCTTGAAATCCGACACTTGCTGGTGACCCAGCCACGCCCTGAGCTGCTAGAATTACACCGTGAGCATTTGCCAGTGAAAGCAGAGCCGCGCTACACAAGAAAGATTTGGAGAACATATTGGTTATATAGAAGGAAGGGTGTCCAGCACGGAAAAAAAAGAATGGCTAAAGTTAGAAAGAAAATAAACGAATCGCCTGGATCCTGAAGAAGAGAATTGATGGTGAAGCGGAAAAGATGAGATACGACGACGAGGGCATCATGAGCTTCTTTTTAAACATCCCTCACCTCACAATGGAATGGCTGGTACTGGAACGCCGAGCAACTACCGCCTGTAACACCACTCGTTGCAAAACGGGTGGATCGTAAGTCCCTCATGGCCGTCATATCACAAGGACCGTGGGGGGAAACATGGCATTCATGAAGCAAGAGCCGCCCCCTGACGGCGGCAGCTAGGATGAGAAGTGCAAATAAAGATTGGGTCTCCATAAAAAGGCTCAGAGAAGCAGCTACAGTACAAGTACAAGATCCACACGGTTGCACTTGCTAAAGCTCGGATACTGTACAGTATAAGTTGTGCACCTGCAAGACATTCTTGCTTCGCGGGAGGCTATAGCGCGGTAGTAAGGGGGTTACGGGATACCGCATTAGGCAACCCCGCCTGTCTCAAACGCCTGATCTGTCAGAGCGAGCCCGTAACCAGAAACAAGCACCTGTTTCATGATTGGCTTGACTACAGTATTTATTTTAAATCCGCCCATTGCCAGGTTTTACTTGGCAGCGGGTCAAACGACTTTCTGAAATTCTGCCACTGCGATATTTGTCGAGGCCGTCAGAAGTCGGCTGCGCATCCCTGGATTGTATCAGAGATAATCACTTGTGGATCGCTGGACGAAGAAGCGAGTGCGATCTATCGTCCGATGAGCTGATTTCTGCTAGGAGGCATGAGATGCTGCCCTGTTGTTTGTTTCTCGTTTGTTTTCAATCGGTGGATTAAATGAGCTGACTGTGGGCGACTATTTCGAAACGCTATCTTTAAAGGCATCGGACGGACTTTGTATCCACGACGAGGGCAGGTGTGGGACGAAATGAGAACGCATTTGAGACACAGTTTGGTGTCTTTGACATGTTGGATAGTAAACCCAAAGCATGGACGGCACTGTAGGGAATAAGAACGTGATCGAGAGAGCGATTGAGAAAGCCCAGATTGATTATATGCATCCTGTTCCCAACAGACTCGATGCGGTACCTTGGAAGCCAGAAACTTTTCCTGATCGTTTTGACCGATGATAAATGCTCGTTCCACGTCACAGCTCGCTTCACAAGCAATCTCGCAATAGCTGAAACCACACCGCAGCACCACTGCACCAGCCATAGAATGCCTCCTATTTATACATGAATTATCTCGGGCATCGAGAAATCGGGACGTACTGGTACAGGGAAAATTGCGCCGTAAAATCATCTAACCAGCAAACCTCAAGTAAACCCGTCTTTTGAGGTATCCTCAAGCCGCAAGACCCCCAAAGTACACCCGAACCCCTTGCCTGAACGCAATACCAAATACAATGACCTACGCTCCTTAAGTGATATGTTATGTCGTGTTCTACTCTTCCTCGCCTTCCGCGTCAACGTCCTCGCTCGCTTCCAAAAAAGGAGCATCATCCATTTCCTGATCTCCATTATCTTCCACCAAGGGACCTTTCCCCATCCCCACCAGCTTGCCGAGTCCTTTACCCCCGATGGGCGGTTTGCCAAGGCCTTTGCCTCGGCCCGAATCTCGATCTCTCCTTCTTCGAGGAGCAGGTGTATCCTCAAATTCGAGAGCCTCTTCCTCTTCATCTTGGTCGATATCATGCTCTTCATCGTTCCTCTCTTCCCCATCCTCTTCCTCTTCTTCATCTCCAAGAAGTACCTCATTCCCTAGCCTGCTCCTCTGTTTCATTAATTTAGGCGGTAACCCAGGGCCACTGTCCGCATTTCCAAAATCTCTCTTAGTGGATCCTTTTGGCCATCGTCCAGGGCCTCGACCCGTTCCACCACTCTTTCTGCGCCCGGTACTGCTTCGCGCACTAGAATGACGCCGTGCCGAGCCGTTAGATGAGCGTTGAGGTGTAGGGCGGGCGGAAGTCGAAAGGGAGGACCTAGGTCGAGGTGTTGGTCTTGAAAGAGACGAACGAGGGTTGGCACGACTCTTAGAACCTGGAGGCGGTGGGAAGACTTCGAATCGAGTGGCGCTAATAGAAGCAGCAGCTTCGTAGTATGAGAGGTTTCTTGAGACGCCATTGACTCTTGATACAGACCTAGAGCCTTCGGCAAGATCGCCGTCAGGAGATGTTCCGGCCTTAATAATCTCACCGGATGCAGTGGTCAATTTGCCTAAAGATTCGGTGATGCCATCCGTACCGCCGTTAATTCCATTGAAGAAGTCGAAGTCTCTCTTTCTACCATTGGAAAGCTTTCCCTGCTCGTGGATATCATCTTCGTCGTCGGAATCCTCCCGGGACGCTACTGCGTTAAGATGCGGAACGTGGTCGAATGCAGAAGCATTACCGCGTCCCATAATATAAGGCGTCCAGACTAGCCTCTTAGGATTGATTGCAGCATAACCTTTTGAGTCATGATGCCGAATGACTTCGCGGTATATATCTGTATTTAACTGCAGTGCATACACGCCGGTGACAGGATCACGGATTAGAGCCCTTAGTTGCTCGAGTGCCGATATAACATCATCCGGCGTCATGCCGATATCATCAGACATTCTCTTGATGCTAGGGGTTAGATCTCCTGACTTGTAATCCTTCAGGTAGTGACATAAGACAAGCCGCCAATAATTCCGATAGGAAACCAGTCCCATATCCGAGAGAGGCTTTTCGGGAGATCCTGTCTTCTTCTCAACTCGTGTTAAGAGATACGAAAATTCGATGAGAAGGTGGCCATATCCTTTGCGTTGAAATATTGGAAGTACCAGAATGCAGGATACATTATTCAGACTTGTAGGTCGTTTTTCCTTCGAGAAGTAGCCGACGAAATGATACCCAAGCTCATCGTACTCCGTCAAGACATAGAATAAAAAGGGCTCGACGTCATAATAAAGGGTTTTTGAACCCAAGAACAGTTTTGCAAGGAGACAGAGGTTTTGGCAGTAGAGCGATTGCTTCCGGCCGTCGACCTCGAACATAGAAATGTTGCCATCGCGGTAGACTTCGTCGCCAGGCGGATGCTTCCAGGGGCATTTCGTTTTATGGCGCCAGGCAACCGTAGCTGATTCCATATACTTAAGACAGAATTCGCAAATGAAAAGGGCTTGGTTTCGGCTGTACTCCTCTGGGTAAGGTGCAGCGTACCAAATATCGATCTGATACTGTCCAAATTCTATATATTCGATTTGACTTGCAGGACCAGACACTTTTCGAGGCTTTTTTATTCCAGATGCTGCAGATGCTTCAGCGGCGGCTGCCGCCCTAGCTTTCCATTCTTCTTCGGCTTTTTGCCGAGCTTCGTCGAATTGCCGACGGTGTTCGGGTTTTGGTAGAGTCATAGATGTATCCGCCTCAATTTCGGTCAGAATACCACCATATGGCTTAGACTTCAATTCGTCCATTTCTTTTTCATGTAGTGAATAGAAAGGTTGTTGGTAGCTTGATGGAATAAATGTAGAGATCGCGGTAGAAGGACGAGGGACTGAAGTAGGGCGGCTTTTCTTCTTTGGTTTCGAAGGCCGTGAGTGAATGCGGGTCAGTTCAGCCGAACCTACCTTAAAGACCAATCTGATGCTTTGTGAGGATCGCTCGAGGATCGTGGCGTGAGAGTTTGGTGATGACTTTGGCCGTAATGATCTTGATGCTCGTGGACTCGTTGGCGCCTGATCACCGTTTGTCTTGGGTTGGTCATCTCCACCATTTGAATCGACAAGTGCTTCAAGATCTTCTGTAGGAGCTTCACCACCTTTAGCTGTAGGCGGCTTCGAGCTGCTAGAACTAGCCGTCTCCCGGTTCGTCCTTCTCTTGGGAGTAATGACTTCCTCAGCATCTGCATCACCAGATGAAGTTTTTCGTTTGCGTAATAGACGAGAGCCATCCATGGGATCGTCAGGTGCGATCAGCTGATTGAATACAGAGTGGGAATCGGGCTTGATAGTGCCTCTATGGGACGGCAGCAAGTCTCCAGCGATTCTATCCCTGGAAATGCGACGTGCAGCTAAATCAATTTCTTCGGCATCCGGGATAGCCTCTTCTGGGACCAAATTATTGGAAACACAATCTGGACAATACCAGGTCTCTGCTTCTACATATTCAGTTAGTGATGTAGCTCTTGATCATATCACGTGGTACATACCCTCATCCGGTTTCAGCGCTTGAGAACTTCGGGCGCATTGCCGATGTGCTGCAAGATATTAGTATAATTCAAAAAATACGTAAACTTCATAACGAACCGTTATCTCCACAAACACCACAAGCTAGATATAGCTCGAATTCCTCACTGGGGTCGTTTTCTTCGTCCTGCTGACAGAATCTGATGGTCGTTAGTAGGTAACCATCATTCGGTGGGAATACGCACATGCAGCGATTAGGATTCGCGGGTTCCTCCTCCTCTTCCACTGCAGGTTCCCATTCCACTTCGACCTCGTTATCTGACGAGTCCTTCGACGCATCATCCATACTACCAACGCTTTCGTCGTCATCGTCTTCTGTTCCGGACATGACTTCCTCGTCATCCTCTTGCAAGCCAGGCTGTATTTTGACAGCACCTACACCTTCTCCATCTTCTTCCTCCTCGTCTTCATCTTGGCTTTCGTCTTCGCCGTTTTGGGGCACCAGATCCACCATCTCATCGTCCTCCTCACCCTCAGCGTCTTCGTCAGACAACAGGGCTTCTTCTCCGTTGGATTCGTCTCCTTCGCTCCGTTCTGCCATCATGCCGATATGTAACTGATTGTTTGCCGCAAAGGCGTCTGCAGTGTCCTCCCTAATGTCCCCTCCAAGCTCATCGTCCTCTTCGAACTCCGCATCCTCTTCAGATGTCGCGATGCTATGTTGGAGCTGCTCCTCCATGAGCACCGCTGCTGCCATCTTCTATCTGCCGTAGACCATTCGTAGGTGACCGAAGTTATGCGCTTGAGGATTGCTGCTTGAACCGCGGGGGCAGTAGGTGTTGGATTCAGGGGCGATGCGCCTGGGCAGATATGACCACAAAACCAGCCCAAGATGGTCAACTTCTCTGCTCCGATATGTTTATGAGCATGGAGAGCACCGGACTGTGTGGTTTATACCGCTTTCACGATTGTTTACTTGCAGTAGAGGCCGTTATAAGGAGATGCGGGTTTCTTGGCGGTCGCGGGGAAAATAATGAACGCGAAAGTTTAAGGCCACAACTCGAATGTAATAATTAGAATCTCGATGAAAGTGGAAGTAAGTATGCTTCCGACGCGTGAATAAAGCCTAGTTTGACTCGAAATCGGGTTGTAGTGTTGTAATATTGCCTCATTCACGTTCGCAATCCCCAGATGTCGTCCATGAGCCCGCAGAATTGATGACTAATATTTTTGGGAGCTCGCAACGCAAGTGAAGCTAAATCAACGTCAAAGCAAGCCAGAATCATCAGATTTCCGCTACCAGTCAAGCAATTGCGCCTGCCACCACAATACTTGGTATGAGCGATGTTCCAGTGCAATTGCAATTCGCAATGGAGTATTTGCTGACCCAGTCCCCAGAATCAAATCACCACCGACACCATGGGCGTCCCGTTTGAGGCTCTTCTCCCGTATGCGATCATGCTCGGCGTTAGTCCCCCCCATCTCGAATCTAAAGCTCTGGCCCCCTAAGGCGTCTTGTACTAATTGATACAGATGTTTGGCTTTACCGGAGCGGGACTTTCGAAGCTCAGGCATATGCAGAACGGAGGAAAGAGGGCACGGCATTCAGTTGATCAATGGGATAGGGTCAGTATCCCCGCAAACCCCCCAACTTGTCCTCATAGCTAACCTCTTTATAGCAAAGTACTTCATACCCTCTTCTCGGGGTGGTCTCACGATGTTGACGAGTATACAGTGATGGATCGTGACCGAAGATTGACGGGATTCCTTCGGGGACAGACAGACAACCCAACTGCGCCACCTGGATTCGAGCTGAACAACCCTTGGAGAGTAGGTTTTCCTACGCAGATTGAGCTTTTATTGGAGAAAATTACTGATTTGCTACTTGCAGTTGGAGAAGCGCTTCTATTAGAGGATGGGGCTTCCTGGAATTGTACATATGACTCGGTGAGGAACACCGGAAACCGGATATAAAATCCACAAATTATATCAATCCACCGGACACAAATATCATTTTGTTTGTAATTATATGCACTGTGCCATGCTTCCAGAGTTGGATCAGTATTATCATGTCCTCGGGCTAAGGAAACCAAATGATATTAAGGTGACATATATTAGAATGAAGTGCGGGGAAAGAGTGACACTATGTCAACTCTTTATGTCGGGTCCATAATCTCTTTCACGATTTTTTTATTTCCAGTTATGGATCTCCACTTGCTTCTTATCTTTGCTATAAAAGTCACAAGTTTTGGAGGATGCTTCATCCTCCATTTCCCTTCTCTACCCCGCACCCGCAGTACTGTACCATTGTTCTCTGGCTTGTTATCTTCCCCGTTTTCTATTAGTAGAAGCTCAAAATCCCACACATGCTCACCGTTCCACTTTCCTGCATGAACAACGATTGCCTCGAATTGGTTTGGAGTCATTCCTATATACCAGAGAATTTTCAATAAAGTTTCATCAATGAAGTGCAAGACTTAGAAGTGTACCCAGAGAAATGCCCCGGTATGTTCATATTCTCGAGGTTACCACAATGTGTCTTCCTAAACAAGCGGGGTCTCAGGATATACTTGTTCGCCCTGCCTGCTATGAGAATATCCTCAGGTTCATGATCTTCCTTTCCGTACATTTGTTCCATGATTTCACCTGCCAATTGATCACTCTCCAATATCCTCACCCCGTCACTTCTACAAGGCAGCCCTTTCAGCCGAGCTGCGGCGATATTATGCTTGCTGATAGACTAGGTCCATATCATATGCGTTGCAAGGGCATTTGGAGTTATTGCCTGACATCTACATCCCTTGAATCAATGGATCTGGAATAGGCACATTTGAATGGCCCAAACACGTATTTTAGCAGCCACCACAACGCCCATATCTCAGTGCCCCAGCATAGCACTCAGCAACGTGCCATCATCTCTTCTTTCCCATCCATGTTCGAAGTGATGAATCGCTTCTCCCCAACACGCGGAATGCGACGATACAGCAGCACTTTCAAGATTAATCAATTACAGACAGGGACGTACTGAAATACATACAAATATTCCTGCACGTGACAAAACCATCCATCCAATCTACGGCAACAAATAGTAACACCGACACCGACACCGACACCAATATGCCCCTCAATCACCAGCATAAATAATAAATACCTGCCCTTCATAACCAGCCACATAACTCACCCACATCACTCTCCTTCACCAGCCC
>QGMJ01000459.1:0-26599 GCA_007821545.1 Lachnellula subtilissima
GTCGGTTACGGTGGGCGCGCAGGAGGTTATGGTTATTAGGTCTGTGGTGTAGAGGGTTGAGGTTGAGCCTGTGTCTGTTGTGGTGGTGTTTGTGGAGTATGCGGTTGTGATTGAAGTGCTGAATATGGTAGACAGGCTGGTGGTGGTGTTCCCGATAGGGGGGTCCTGTCGTGCAATGTTGCTGCTGCTAACAACCGCAACGGCTCCGAGGAGGAGCGCTACTCGCTTGATACTCATGTTGGAAACGTGTTTTGACAAAGTTGAATGATCAATCGAAGGATTATTGAGTGAGTGGAAGCTTTCAAATGGCGTGTAGACCTTGCTGGAGATAGAGCAGGCAAGCTGCGTTTTATGCATGTATGTCGCGTCGCGCAGTTTGGAGAGCCATGGCGTGGAATGTAAAGGGGTTGGTCGAAACACGAAAACGCTTGAAGAATGGAATGGAGATGAGAAGGAGATGAGATGAGAACGGTGGACCAATTGTAGAGCAACAATGCAGAGATTATATATGTTTGAAGGGAATCCAGGCTTTATCTGTCATTCCTGTTGACTAAAACATGGAGAAAACAGGCCTTGAGGCGCGCTTCATTCCATTATTATAAACCCTGTTTGCTGGGACGATTCTCAGTTAAGAAGGGATGCAATGGAATTATCTTTTCAAAAATCAATCGCCATCCCTAGATGGATGAATGAGAGTACCGGATGAATGACTCTGAGAATCTTTGATGGCTCGTGAGGTTTGTGATGCAAGCCGCGGACCTTGTAAAGTCACTCGACTCTCCATCCGAATCACGACATTACGATGCTCTTCCCACATGGGCGCCATTCCAGTCTAACACTCTCGGCTGTCATACTTCTGCTGCGTGGAAACTAATGAAGAAAGTGAAAAGTCGCACAGCCAAGTGATGTTCAGCTTGCTCCTCTTGTTGATGAGTAAGAGCCAAGGGCATGTGTCCACGCCGACAGCTTCTCTACCGTAATAATAGAAGTTGGGAGAGAAAACTTGATGACAATATGGATACACGATGGATTGCGAATATCTGGGGGACAACGGCCTTCTAGAATTGGAAGTACTGGCTGACTGTCACATTCGACGATGAATAGTGGTACATGTACCGTTCTGGAACGTCGCGACAGTCGAGCTCGAGGTCTTGTGCAGTACGAGTACTGACTGTACTTGGCGTCTTGTCAACTTGACCCACGGCCACGATCAGAAAGAGAGTTCCATACCTTGTATTGTACTAGACTGTAGCAATACAGCCCTGAGCTGCCAATCAATCGCTGCCACTTGTCCGTCATTGCGCATAATGTTAACAAAGAGAAATTATTCATGTCGCGAATAAACCTGGCGGATGACGAAGTGCTGGCTCTCGGCTTGACTGCACTGCTTTGCTTGGCTTCATCATGCGTGCAACATAAAAGACTGCGTGTATACCAAACCAGAAAACCCACCAAAAATACTCCCAGAAACAGAAGCCACAATCTGTGTATATCCGTAGCTTTGCATGCTTCGTAACTTACTGCTACCGGACGTTGCCCCGCACGCAGCCAAGAAGACCAAGACGGAAGGGACTTACTTCTCTAGAGGAATAGGAGGAATATACGGCGAGTAAGAGAAAGCCATAACAAGCTCCCCTCTCCCACTCTTCAGATCATCTATCCCATGAAAACCATTTCAACTGCCTACCTGACCTAAAGTAGGTACCTACTATGCAACAATACAATAGTTTCTGTTCTTCAGCTTTGAAAAGTCAAAGGAGAGAAAAAGAGAAGAAACAAGAAAGAAATCTGCGCCAGTGAAAGAAAGGCTTTCTCCGGTGGCCAAACGATTGCGCACACGCCTGCGCCACAGTCATCGCCTCCAGATAACAAGAAATAACAGGCGAGACCCCCATTCAAGCCACCCAACCCTTGCCATTATCAACACCTCTGACGCTGGCTTGGAACCGTCGCAAACCCAGCCCAGCCTTTCTTTGGTTTCACAACCCCAGAGAGAAGAGGAGAGCGCAACAATCTTCCTCTTCTTCCAGCATCAACATTTTCACATACACACACCCACCGGCTTGAGGGGATCTTGATTCCTTCAACCAGCCATGGCTTCTTTCTTCTCAAATCCCACCTCCTACCGGCTCAATGCTCTCATTTCAGGCGACAGCATCCCATCTATACCCATCGCCACAAACTCTTTCTCCAACTTCGCATTTCTCCATACTCGAGCCAACAACCATGAGTCGCATCCTGCCCTGGGCCATCTGGTCCTCCTGGTCTTCGAGGCCGTTATGGAGGTTGTCTGTGTGAGTCTGCCAGGCTACATCATCGCGAGGCAGGGCATGTTCGATGCCGACAAACAGAAGTTCTTGGCCAATTTGAACGTGGCATTATTTACGCCTTGTCTGAGTATGTGCATTGCTTTCTCAGACTGGACTGCGCTGATATAAGGACAGTCTTCACAAAACTCGCATCACAATTGACCGCAGACAAGCTGCTCGAACTCGCCGTCATCCCAGTCATCTTCATTGTACAAACTCTGGTTTCATATTTGGTTTCGGTAGTGGTGTCGAGGTTTTTTGGTTTCAAGAAGAGGCCTGCGAACTTCGTCACTGCTATGGGAGTAAGTCTAGGCCTGTGGAACATCCAACGCCGATACTGACTATGCTAGGTATTCGGAAACTCGAATTCGCTTCCAATCTCACTCGTCATTTCGCTCTCGCAAACGCTCAAGGGACTGCATTGGGATAGAATACCTGGGGATAATGATGATGAAGTTGCGGCAAGAGGTATTCTCTATCTGCTTATCTTCCAGCAGCTAGGGCAGCTTGTGCGATGGAGTTGGGGGTACCATGTCTTGCTTGCCCCGGCAGACAAATATGCGGAATCGATAGATGAAGCGGATATCGAGGAAGGAAGATATACAGACGAACCAGAAGGACGCTTACACCAAGGAGATTTAATTCAAGGCTTGGATGGCGAGAACGAGGATGAACATGAATACCTCAACCCCAACGGGAGTTCATCCACCAACTCGTTCGAATCTGGAGGCAGGACTCCCGTCTTCCACACACACTATGCGGGATCAATCAACGAGGATGAGAATGAGGATGAGGATGATATAGACAAGAAGCCACCAGGACTTCTTCCCACGCCTGCCAATGGCAATGTTCTCCCCAGAGACCTTTCAAACGGCAACATGACCTCTTTCCCAAGTATCCGAACACCTCCAGAAGAGCGAGAAATCCCAAGCGGAATCAGAGGAATAATACCTACAATACGCCTTTACATCAAGCGCGGAATTGCCCACGCATTTCATATGGCTAAGAAAGGATCACAAAGAGCTTTCCACGCTCTCCCTATTTCACTTCAACAATTCCTCACCAAAACCCACTCTCTCCTTTCCCGCTTCTTTAATGGTTTATGGGAGTTTATGAACCCACCTCTCTGGGCCATGCTTCTTGCTATTATCGTAGCTTCAATACCCAAACTTCAACACCTGTTCTTCGCAGATGGTTCCTTCATCTCCAACTCCGTCACACGAGCAGTAGCACAATCAGGTGGTGTGGCCGTACCTCTGATCTTGGTCGTTCTTGGAGCAAATCTCGCGCGCAATACCTTACCCCAAGAATCGCTCGACGAGAATTCCGAAGAGAATCAAATCGGCACTAAGCTCCTGGTTGCTTCCCTCATCTCGCGGATGCTCTTGCCCACAATCGTCATGGCACCCCTACTCGCCCTCGTGGCGAAATACGTACCAGTTAGCATTGTTGATGATCCAATCTTCGTGATCGTCTGCTTCTTGCTGACCGGAGCTCCAAGCGCATTACAACTAGCTCAGATCTGCCAAATCAATGGTGTTTACGAAGGCGTAATGAGCAAATTGCTTTTCCAGAGCTATGTAATCTGGTATGTCCCCCTTTACCCTACCGAAAAGGATCTTCTAATAGTAACTCTAGGATCTTGCCATCAACACTTATCCTAGTAATGTGTGCCCTCGAAGTCGTCGAATGGGCGGGTCTTTAATTTTGCACATACACATATCTTTTCTTTTTTCAAGTTTATACGGTGGTAAAGGCCCTCTCGTTTGTTTGTACAGATAAGATACCTACAGGGATCAAAAGCAATCAGCCGGTTTAACATACATGGATCGGACATACTGAGCATAGCATGGCGTTTTTGAGGGGCGGTCTGGGTTACGTGGATGCTAAATATTCATAGAGTGGAAATACATAATTTTCATTGTATTTGAAGGAATCTTCCAAGTGAATAAATAATTTATCATCCCGAACTATATAGGGTCGATAAATTGAACGTATATATAAAGCAGCCTCTCCTCTTATATTACTCTCTCCGTCCTAGATTCTCCTCTGTAAGCGCGTATCTAAGTACTTTTTCTACTTTACATGAGGTACGGGCTTTGTCATGGCCGACGCGTAGGGCAGATGTGCGGGGCTAGGCTAGGGGGCACATGTCGGAGAAAAGATGTTCCTATACGAAGCGAGCATGTCCATGCTTCGCTTATGCTATGCTTACAGTAGCTCTTGCTCTACTCAAGGCATCACGGTACAGGTACAACTTCACCATCTCTGCCTGATTATCCCAGCAATCCTCAAGTTAAAACTTCTTGTGCTTTTACAGTCTTTACGCTTCTATAAGCTAGTGTGTTATTAAACGGTTATTGGTCTATGAATTTGAAAAGAGAGTCCAAACTTTCAAGAGCACCTACCGGTATCTCAGCTTTGAACTTCACAGCACGTGATTCAAGAGAAAACTCAAGATGGCTTCTGTCCCTAAATCGTATCTAGATCTCCTAGATGCTTGCGATAGGTATGTCTAAATCATATCGCCCTACACTACCGAAAATATACACCAGCTTACATCTCCCCCAGTTTCCCATACCGCGACCCGAATCACGCGGATCCATGCGCAAACTTCTACACCTTCTACCTCCCCTCTGACCCCCGCCCACACGGCTTCCTCCTCCCAGCAACCGTGGCTGCTATGCCATGGACCCCCCAATTTACTGTAGATCATCAACGCAAAATCATCACTCTGAACGGCACCCAAGACCTATCTACTACAGCCTTCACACACCTAATCGACACCGCACTCTCTAGCAACACATTCAAACTCCTGCACGGTGAGCACAGCGAACCCTACCCCATCATGGCGCCCGAGGCCCCGTATCGCTCGAACGGTACGCAGCGCCGCTGTTTGGTATTGTTTCGCGGGGTGCGCATCTAACCGTGTATACGTATACGTATGCGCGTGGTGGTAATGGAAATGGTAAGGATGGGGGAGGGGAGAAGGAAATGAAGATCTGGGTACCGAGGCGATCGAAGCATTTGTTTACGTATCCGAACTGTCTGGATACGACGGTGGCTGGGGGCGTGACGGCGGGGGAGGGGCCAGGCGAATGTGTGGTGAGGGAGGCGGGCGAGGAGGCGAGTTTGGATGAGGGGTTTGTGAGGTATGTTTGAATCGATTGAATCATGTCAGATCAGACCAAGTCTCGAGGATGCACTTACTACCCAGCTCTCCCATTCTCAGCAATCAATAGGTACCGGTACTGACTCCATCTGGGCAATTACAGGTCGAATGCAAAGAGTGTAGGCTGTCTAAGCTACATCAGTCATCGCGACGCACCGGGCGATAGCGAGAAAGGCCTCTTCAGTCCAGAGCTAATCTATTGTTTCGATCTCGAAGTCGCGCCTGATGTCATTTGCAAACAGTGCGATGATGAGGTTAAGGAGTTCTATTTGATGGGTGTACAGGAAGTCAAGGACGCGCTGGCGAGGGGCGAGTTTAAGACGAATAGCGCGTGTGTTATGATTGATTTTTTTATTAGACATGGTGTGCTCACGCCGGAGGAGAAGGTGAGTTTTGTTATTCATTTTGGTAGTTTCCTGGTTCCTGTTTCATTGGCCTTCTTGGATTCGTGGGGTTTGGAGAAGAGACTTTGACAAAGCTGACTTCTTGTTCTTTTTTTTCTTCTAGGATTATGCAGAGATTGTGGCAAGATTGCATCGTAGATTGCCGTTTCCTACTTCTCCTGATCAGTGAGCTGGATGGAGCTGGAGGGCTTTGAACTGAGCACGCATATCTCCTAGACTCTTTTTAATTCCATCATTGCCCGATATAATATGGCCGATATGATCGATATGCTAGATCTTGGAAGCCAGCGAGAGTCAAAATATCAAACAAGTAATCATACATATTATGATTCCCTTCCTCATATTTCTTTTCCCTTTTAATCTCATGTCAATTTCTTCCTTTGCGAATTACTATATGCATACGGCCAAAATCCTATTTCATATATATGCAAGTTTAATTATGCACCCATCTACCCATTTCGAGAAGTCAAGCGACCAATTTAAGAGGATAGGGCTTTTTTTGTTGCATTTCGCAAAAAGGGCGAGTGCAGATGCATTGCATTGCATGTGCATACGCCCTACTTATCTACAAGTAGCCAGCCAGCTAATAAAAGGCTGCCTGGTGTCCAAGCCAAGCCCCATTTTTGCTTTTCTCGGCTCGGACACAGGGTTTTCAGGCAGACGAGATGCGTTTACGTATTTGTGGACTCGATTAGATGTGATGTGATTTGATATGATATGATGTAAGATAGTGGAGGTGGGAGAAAGAGTCTTTGGGTTCGGATTAAAAATAATGCGGTGATTTTACCGTATTGTTTGTTGAATAGACTCGCTGTGAAGTAGGTTTATTTTTACTACTTGACCCCGCCTCGCTTTGGATGTCCGGAAGAGGAAATTGGAGAAGGCGTTTTGTTGCATGTCGCGAATGTGTCGATTCGCGACCGATTCGGTTGGTGCTATGATTTCGTGTCGCTAGATAAGCGCATCACGGTTATTCTGCATGGCTTTTGGGATCGAGATATCTTTTCTATGCTTATATTTTCTCTCATCGGTTGTGTTGCTATTTGTATTTATTCCTTGGTGACTTAAATCCTTAATCATATTCGAGGGCTCTACTTAGTATTCTTTTCTGATAGCCTGCCTTCCTTGTCTTCGGATAAGCTGCTACGGTTATGTACCTGAGTTGCGGGTGGACAGGCCTAGAATGCATATATAGCCTGAGTACAGTGTAATTTACAATTACACTACAGACGACGGCTACGTCTTTAGGCTTATTCCGCGTATGACCACCTCACTTGGGTCTCTATACAAGACTAGAAGACACGAGATCTCAAGCTGAGGTGTCCGGATAGGTGGAAATTTCCCTTGCTATAATACAGGTCTGACGATAGCTTGAAGGATTTTCCACGATGAAAAATGCGGGGAGAAGTATTAGGCACAAGTGACTTGGCTTCAAATTCCCTGGTCATCCAATTTGGTCGAGTTCCGGGTGCGAAGTTATAAAACTGGGCAAGTACTCATTGTATCATGACGGTAAGAAGCCCTCATCATGCTCTACAATATGTTGCAATTCATCTTACTAGCAACACTTGTTGCCGCAGCATCCCTCAATGGCCCTTCAGCCAGTCTCGTCTCTTCTCGACAAATACCAAGTCTACCCAACACATTCGAATGGAGTTCCAGCGGAGTGCTCGTGAGCGCCAAAGATGACGGACGCAACATATCAGGAATAAAAGACCCGTCCATCATCTACCACAACTCGGCATACCACGTCTTCGCCAGCACCGCCCAAGAATCCGGCTACAGCCTCGTCTACTTCACCTTCACGTCCTTCGCGCACGCAAACAACGCCACCTTCCACTACCTGGACCAAAGCGCCATCGGCACCGGCTACCGCGCCGCCCCCCAGATCTTCTTCTTCGAACCCCACAACCTCTGGTACCTCATCTACCAGAACGGCAACGCAGCATACAGCACCAACACCGACATCTCGGACCCGAGCGCCTGGACCGCACCCACGGCCTTCTATACCGGGATCCCGGATATCGTGACCGCGAATATCGGCGACGGCTACTGGGTCGACATGTGGGTCATCTGCGACGCTGCGGCCTGCCACCTCTTCTCCTCCGACGACAACGGACACCTGTACCGCTCGCAGACGCCGCTGTCCGCCTTCCCGGCTAACATGAGCGAGCCCGTCATCGCCCTCTCAGACACGAATAAATACGCGCTCTTCGAAGCGTCGAACGTGTACGCGTACGGGCCGGAGCAGTACCTGCTCCTCGTGGAAGCCATCGGCAGCGACGGGAACCGGTATTTCCGGTCCTGGAACGCGAGTGCGATTGCGGGGCCTTGGACGGGGTTGGCGGATAGCGAGGCGGATCCGTTTGCACGGAGTAGCGATGTTGTGTTTGCAGATGGGGGGACGGCGTGGACGGAGAGTATTAGTCATGGGGAGGTGGTGAGGACGGTTGTTGATCAGACACTGGGCATCGAGCCGTGTGGATTGAGGTATTTGTTTCAGGGACTTAACCCGAATGCGACGGGGGATTATAATAGTTTGCCGTGGACGCTGGGGCTGCTGACGCAGACTAATTCGGCTTGTTGAGCTGAGGAGGGATGGAGGACGCTAAGTATTAAGTTGTGGATGTGGATGCGGATGCGGATATTGGGGAGTGTTGTTTCAAGAAAGCATAGGTATGTGTACTGTACATACCAGTATTTCTAAAAGTGGGTTGATTATATCTTCAAGCATGACTTGTTTAGTGCAGTTTAAAATCATCCATCCCTAGCAGAGCTCTTCGAAAAGAGTAGAATTACTTATCTTATTAAAGACTATATAGTACTACTATGAGCTTAAGCGGGCGGTAAAGGGGGGGTATTCGCTTAGCGCGGGAGCTATTTTAGTAAAGGGAGCGGGAGACTGAGACTTGAGCAGAGACTACTTGTCTAGTCCCTCTTTTCCCCGTCGAAGAGAATAATAACAGCCTTCTGATTAATCTAGGGCATTACTTATTCAGCAGCTCTTGTTAGCTTGTATGGTAAAGTAAATCGCATATACTATCTAAGTAGACCATGATGGATGCTCTAAAAACTTCTCGATCAAAAAGTCGACACCCTCCTGTCGATATGTATCAGGCTCAATATGGACAGATGTGTTTGCCGAAAATACAATGTTCTGCGGAGTGTCCAATGAATAGGCCGGCCATTCTGGACCAGTCACTACGATTGTCAGTCAGTCAGACTCTTCCACAGCTTGGAATTCAAACTTACTGCCTTCAAAGTCCGGTACTCCAGTAGCTACAAAGCTGATCCAGCGCCTAGACATCTCATCTGCCAACAGGAAATAAGATTCCGGCTCCCCCTCAAACGGATCCTCGCCGAAGTACGGCGGACTAACTCCGGGAAATCCTTGTCCCTCTACATTATGAAACACGAACATGGCTTCTTGGAAATGCGTGACGGCGAAGTAGTCTGGAATGCCGTGTGGGATGGTGTCAAAGTGATAGCTGTACAGCGGCACGGTGGTGTGTTTCACCCACTCCTGGGCAGTGAGGCGTTTGGGAGCTACGAAGACTGCATCTGTGAAGAGCGTCGCCGCTCGCTTGAATTGTGTGCCGATGGTCTCGTCGAATGCGGCTGGATGCGAAGCGGGGATATCATTGGCTGGATCATCCGGGTAGAGCTCTGTGAGATTCGCATAGGTAGCATCGTCTATGCCAAAGGGTTTCCAGAACGCGTCAAACTCCTCGTCAGTATTTAGGCCAAAGTCAACAAAATCCGTCCCCTCGTCGGAATTGACTCCTATAATGTAGGGCACCTTGACGAAAGCACCATCTTGGAGTTGAGACAGTTGATTTCGAGCGAGGATATCACCGTCAGGAATGGGGCCGTAGAAGACGTCGTAATCGGATTCTGTATTGCCAGAAGCGTTGACAGCGGCATTGAAGACATCGGCTGGCACTAAGCGGAGACAATCCAATTGATTAGTAGCATTGGAGCAGCCCAGTGCTTGTGTGAGGTTTTGATAGACAATCTCAGATACCTCTGCGTAGAGATCAGAAAGAACAATCTTTACAGGAAACTCGATAAGATTGAATTACCTGGTGTTGGTTCGATAAGAGTGAACCCTAGAGGCGATCCTGATTCCGCAATTGCTCCATGGAAGAGTCCGTCATCTCTTCCATTGTATGCCAGTAAGTGAGAACCGACAGATCCTGCACCACTGCATGTTTATTCAAGTTAGAAAAGCAATCGTAATCAGCCTGATTCGCACTTACGCGCTCTCTCCCCAGATAGTGACCCTTGACTTGTCTCCACCAAAAGCCTCAATATTGTCTTGCAGCCATTGAAAAGCCATGCTGATCTTGGTCAGTTACCCTGAGAGTTGAGAGGGCCAGAAATTCTGACCGTTGATCCCTTAGCCCAAGGTTCGTAACTCCTTCCTTGAGCGTCTCGTTTGAATACAACCAACCGTACGCAGAAAGCCGATAGTTGATGCTGACACCAATGATGGGTTGATCAATCACCGTTGATTGGTTAACAATAAACGAAAGATTGTAACGAGGGTCCAAGGAAGTCCCCTCATACCAGCCACCTCTGAGATTGATTAGCATGATGCAAGCAATCATGATTCAGGGTCAGTTGACTAACCCGTAAATCCATACAGCAACTGGAAGTTTCTGGCTCGGATCCCAGCCTGATGGCGCTACAATATTAAGAGTCAAACAATCCTCGTCGACATAATTGTTCCCGCCAATCTGCGTATCCTCTCCATACCCAATACATGCAAACCCATACTCGGTAGCATTCTTCACTCCAGTCCAGGTGTTATTCAGACTAGCAGGCTGCCTGAGACGCAAGTCTCCGACGGGAGGCTGAGCGAACGGAACGCCGAGGAAGAAGTCTTGGTTAAAGTTAGGATTGTGGATGCCGTAGTATGAGCCATTGAGAGTGGTTGCGATGGGATCCGGGCATGCAGTGTTGTAGATTGGCAATGCATTGCCCAAAGTGAGACCGAGGACAAGCAATGGCAAGCTCGTGTACCTGTGGAACGACATGCTGACCGGCAAGAAAATGCAGAGAGATGGTTCGAGGAAAACAACTTGTTTTACACAAGTAGTTCAACTGGTTGCGAGACACAGTGTTGAATTGTCGGGACTGCGAAGAACGGACATATATACCTAGGTACGTACGGAGCCCCTGCGACGGGCAACTCGGGGGAGGTACCGGTACATGCACAGGCCCAAATGATTGTAACACTGGGCCCTCTAGTAGAGGTTAGTACCTAGACTGTTGGCTGACACTAGTACTACTGTACATTGGTTCGCTAGTGAGCCCCACCCCCGCCGCACGGTCACGCCGAACAAGAGCGACAGCGACCCGCCACATCATGCTTATCTCCCTTTAAGCACGGGCTAGGTCGGGAAACTACCTTCGTACCGTAGAAGAAAGAAGGAGAGAAGCCTCATACTGCATGAAATTCGATGGGCAAGTTTTACATAAAGAAACCATGGTCCTGGTAAAAGTAGGGTGGTAGCCACGCCACGTTTCCCACGTTTTCAAGCACTTCTCGCTGTAGGTAGCCGCATGCATCCTTCCGAACCATTGAACTGTGGCTGCTAGCTGAGGAATGCGTATCCGTACTGTACAACAGTACCATATGGTTGGCACAGTCCAAGCTGACATTTAGCATGTGCAGGTCCGATTCCGGTCCTGTTTTACTGTACTCCATACATACTGTACTGTGCATTTATTCACTCGATTAGGGATCTGACCCCGAAATTAGCTGATCCTATTGGCTTAACTCTCACAACACTGGGCCGATGGAGCATCACCCTTGTTTTCATTCATCGCGTCTCTCCTCCACACGCACACGTGGGGACGGGCCGGATGGCGGGATGGGTGGAGAAGAGTGGAGATTAGATCTACAGAGCTACTATCTATACTGTCCGTAGACTCAATTGCCATCGAGGGGATCCACTTTTGATTCGCTATCATATCTGTTTGCTGGGAAATTGTAAGTTGGTACTGTAGAACTGCAATCAAGACGATTAGAAAATGGGGATAGAGCTTTCTTATCTCCTATAGTGTTTTACGGCCGTCTCCATAAAAAGAAGAAGCCTTCGCAGTGAACAAAAATAGTAAGCGCCGCTTTATTCTATTCAGCATAAGGAGCATAAGGCTTTTTGTGGAGACGGTCGTAAAACACTGTAGGAGTCATTCTCTTCACCACTGTAACGTTCTCTCTATAATATACTCAAATTCGGAGAGACCCTCATTATTCAGTTCGGGCCCCTGCTCTAGCAAACCCTGCTTCTCGAAGTAAATCCGGATCTATGAGGGGCCCAATATAATGTCGTTTCCCATAGAGAAAGTAATATACAATGCTGAGCACGATGACACCAACAGTAACCACGACGCTATAATTCATCGTCGCAGCTGTGACGGGCGTTGCAGGCGGCCAGGAACTCCAGAAGATGACAAAGATCATGTATACGCATGCGAAAGCGTTATTGACGATTCCCAGCTTTCCCGGGACGCGCCACGGGCCCCATACCAATTGCATCTGGAGCACCTTCTCCCCTTCGAAGCCTGCGGGCGCATCGCCGGCAATATCCTCGCTGTCGGGATCGTTGGGCTCTGCGATATGTCCATTTGTCCGTCGCCAGAGGAGTAACGCGCTGGGGAGCAGATATGAGGAGTAGAAGCCGGTTACGGAGAGGGAGACGACGTCGTTGAATACAATGGGGGAGCCGATGTGGATCAAGGCCAAGAGGGCGGGGATGACCGTCACTACTCCAACGGCGACCATGGGAATCGATGTGCGCGGCTCTAGCTGTTCGGCTGCATTAACTGATGTAATATGAAAATAGGCCTAGAGAGAAGAGAGCTTACTTTGGAGATAGCTTGGTGGAAAGGAACACCACGATCTCGAGCAAACGACCACAGCATCCGGGACGACGTGGCTGTGAAGCCGATAGTGCCTGCCCATGCCAAAGCCGCGACCAGTGCAGTCATAACAATCGTACCTGCTTTGGACCCGGTGCTATTGTAAAATATTTGAATGAAAGGGAACCCAGTCGCCGATTTCTATACAGACCCACGCTGTTATTTATTGTACATCGCCTCAGAACTGCTGGTACCTACGAGAACTTCCTCTGCATCGCCAATGACAAATAAGACTGCTATCATCATAGCAAGTCCCATGGCCCCGTTAAGAACCATCGTTGTGAATATTGCGCGTGGAACGTTCAAGGCAGCATTCTCGATCTCCTCGGACATCTTTTCATATTTAGTAAATAAGGAACTGGGATGATTGAGAATGCCTACATGTACGGCAGCATCAGCACCTGAGGGAGAGAGTTAGTAACAACTAACTGCCGCGTCGATTGATCAACTTACCAACAAAAGTAGCGACATTTCCGATAAAACCAACACAATAAGATAGTCCCTGAGTAGGCCAACCGCCTTCATTCAGAGAAGTAGCGAAGACGCTTTCCGCGGGTCCATGCGGTGCCGTATAAAGAATCGTAATGAGTACAGCAAAGAAACCCAATATATGGAAGATCAAAATGAAGCCTTCAATCTTAGGTAGCCATTTGCTGACAACAGTATTAACGAAGATACAAACCACGATGCAAGCCCAGGTCAAGAGAGTAGCCTGGTAAGGTTTTGGGACATAATCGGGGTATTGGAGAATGAGCATGCCCTGGATCATAGAGCCGGTAAATACACTCCCAACGGCAAGAGTTGCGATCCACGCAATGGTTGTCAACCACCCTGTCTCATCCGTCAACTTGGATGTTCGGTTCTCGAGGAACGAGCAAATTAAAGACTTCGAGGATATTTGTCACGGATGCGACATACCGGTGATATAACTGTAGAAGCGCTTCGAGCCTTCAGGGGCTAGCATTGATACCCAGAAATATTGACCACCTGCGATTGGGGCTCTGTGTGACTTTGAATTAGCCACCTGTGATGTGAACCCCCTTCCCATGTGAGATGACCTTAACTTACATCGAAGCTAATTCTGAGATGACTGTATAGACCGATAAAGTACACAGCCAGGCGATAATAAAACCATACACAAGTCCCGATGGTCCTCCACTGTTTCATATCAGTCGGTAATGTATGTATGGCATTCAATAGCGAGCTCGACGAACTTTTCCAATCCTTCACTGAACAAACTACAGAAGCAATTAGTACAGACCTAAAGATTATTGCACAGAGAAAAGCTTACGCCAGTACGGTCTCCCAAGTAATTAGAATAGTGCAACTGAAACCAAACAATGACAAGAAACCGAATCGACGCTGTGATAGTTAGACATAAGCCAAAACCAATCGCAAAATACCTCCTTTGCAGTTCATTGCTGCAAATAGAATAGAGAGAAGCAAGCTTAATTACCTTGAGCAGCTGCTTTTTACCCATCCTCGCCAATCTCTCCACATCGCTATTGTGAGAATGTGTCCCGCTGCGCATACGCTCGACATCCTCGTACGGTGCGCCATTAAGCGTATGAGCAACACTCATATTCCTCATCTCGATACCTCTTTTATCCATGTTGGGCGACCTCGGACCTCGAGAAACGATGAAAGGAAATGAAAAAGAAACACCTTTGAGCGGGAAAAGGTTAAGAAATTTCCCGAAGTAAGCCTTTCGCAGAAACAGAAAAGAAAAGGAAAAAGGAAAAGGAAAAAGAGAGCCTCTAGATCTGCTACGGATCGGATCGACGATATAATGCGTGAGGAATAGGTAAGGTAAGGTAAGCTCCATACATAGGTGGTGCTTGCTTGATTCCCGCGTGCGCGCGAGTGCGACGGTCGGGTCGGGTCGCGTTGCATGGCATCTATCTATCTTCGCACGTACGGCACTGCACTGCACTGCACTACAGCCTCCTACTCAGTTCAGTTAATTACACAGGATCCTTCCCTTCCCTTCCCTTCGGAGGGTTTTATGCCACACTATGCCATACCATGCCATGCCGGGAATGAAGCAGAGGAGATGAGTGAGTGATCTGTTTCCTGAAACGTGGACTTGCATTGTAGCCAGCTGGAGCTCCAATATTGCGACTCTGACATGCCATGCTTACAATAGTACAGTATAGTACCGTATAGTACAGGCAGACAGACCTTGTCAGCGGTTCGCTTGCATGTATGTGCATGAAAGGAAATCTTGAATCGGATATGATGGACATTTTCCCAACACAACGCAACCTGCAACCTGTCGCTGCTTTAAATACAGTAACGTGAGAGAGATCCTTGGCTTGGCTTGGCTTGGCTACCTATGCTAGAAGGACGGAGTAGATTGTTGATAAATATACATATAATTGGCTTTGCTTCTTTCTGTCTGCGTGTGAGAAATGAAATGTTTTGATCTTTGAGAGTCCGTAAAATCATGAATTAATAGCGACGCTAGTTTAACGCATGAAACAAAGTCTATTTATAAAGCGCAGATCTAGAAAGAAACCTCCAAGTCCTCTTTCTCTACAAATCAAATACATATCCCACCCTCCCTGCCTCCTTCCCTTTATTAACTACTCTATATTCCTACTGTATTTTCCCCTCCCTCACAACACCCCCATTAATTTAACATACTAGTGCATCCCATCCCACCCCATCCCATCCCAACCCAACATGTACTGTAATATGAGACACCACCACCTCCCACGTGACTGACCATGAACCAAGCTAATTATGGAGCTTATTCAGCTGATATAATGTTACTGTATGTACTGTATGCGCACTGCATGATAGATAGATCGGCGTTGGATAAGAGAAAGCGATGGTGCGTATGGATGATCTAAGCTAGCTTGGCATCGACAGAGTGATGATGATGATGATGATGATGATGATCTTTCTACATTCTATGGACTTGTACGAGTACACCTGCTTCAATATCCTGTATTGAGAGAGCTTTGGGTCGTGGTTTTGTTTTCGTCTCGTTATCTCACGTATGACACTTCGTCCACTGGTTATTACAAGAGTTGTAGAAAATAAGTACCCTTTCTGTTTAATACTTTCTACCTATATATATCCAGACTTCTGAATTCAAGATTTGAAAAGGCTGGTGGGGAATGAGAAGGTGGATTGGTGGAACATAATACGAGAGGGTAGGATAACGAGGTGCAAGATATATCGAGAGTAGGGATAGGAGAGTATATTAGGACTAGGAGTTTGAAAGGAAGCTGGAAATATCTTGAGAACACTGTCTATGCCATTCATTCATGATTATTATATTTTCGAACAATTAATCAAAACTTCATTCACGCTTCAGGGACCTCGTATTACCGAGATCTTGGTCGTTGCCCTGATCCGGCCTTCATCACTAGTCCGACTGCCGTCCTTAGGTCGTCCTGCCGTCTGGATCGTAATCGAGTTCGATACAGGCTCGGGCCGCATCCCTGCGTTAAGGGGCATTCTATCAATCTCCCTCAGCTCCAGATCCGTAGCCTCCTGGCCGCTCCTCGATCGGTGGGGAGCTCGAGCAGAATCATTCGACCCATCGGCGGCGCCTGCTGGTGGCTTGCGTATGTATTGGTTTCGCTTGTCGCTGTTGCTCGACAGGTTGTAGGCGGCTGTGCTCATCTGGCGCCGTCGTTCTTGGTCATCGATACGGATCATGCCAGATTCGAGCCCGAGCATGAAGTTCTTGACGAATGGTACGCAGGCCGTAATGACGCCGAGGTTTTGCACGATCACTGTTAAAAGGTCGTAATGCCATCCATCGAACGTCTTGTCAGAGGACCCTGAAAAGCGGCGCAGGAAAACGAGTTGGGCAATGACAGCACCGACAATGCTAGATATGTTGGTCAATCATCTTTTGAGAAGTAGATATTACAGCTAGCTTACCTGATCCTGGTAGCAAAACATGCGATGATTGTCCATCTGGATTTACGACTAATGTGAACGTCCCAGAGTACGGATATAGAAAGAGTAACAATCAAAAACTCCGTCAAGATATTCATAATCCCGAAAAAGGTCCAGAAGGCCGTCTGAAATAGTCAGCTACGTACTGTTCAGCCAGCGGATGTTGGCATCGTACCTGATCAAAACACTTGGGGTCTAATATCTTCCACGAACCTGGGACTCCACATTGGAAGGCGCTGGCGAAAAAGCTTATGATTGACCAAGCAGCTATAAGAACCATGGTGCCCAGAGCACCTATCTGATACGGTCGAACTGGTGTGATTTGTCGCAAAAGGAGGAGGACGGAGATTTTGGAAAGAGCCAGGTTGATTATGAAGAGCAAATCAACCGAGTACCCGGCCTATTCTTGTTAGTTGACATGTCCTGTTGGTCTGAGGTTTTTGAGTTGAGAATCAAGTCAACTAACCTTCTGGTATACCTGAAGGCTAGCCTGGGACAGACTATCCTGGCGTTGCCCAATGCCATGCCCGACTTGAACTGCTACTGCAATGGTCTGAGCAATGCTGAATACCTAATATCAATGAGTGTCAATAGGTTAGCAGAAGAAGTGAGCATACCAAGGCGAAAGAGATAACAAAGTCGTCGTTGTTTAGTTCCCGAGACACGACTAGCTTCATGCCGATGCGAGTGAGGCCAGTCAGGACAGTAGAGACCATCATAACCCAATTGATGACCCCCACGACGGGACTGAAGTCATTAGGCGTGACCTTGCTTCTGGCACCAAGGATATCGATGGAAGCCATCATCGATCGGTATACGGAGGTACCGCCAGATTCCGGGGGAAGGAAATAGAGTTCTGCGGATCGGGCATGGCTTTGACGTGGAGGAAGTAGGAAAAGTAGGGGGCTTATGGTTTATCTACTTCAAGTACAGTAGTAGAATAGAATAAGAAAAAAATGCGGCAACGTACGAGTATCGACCGGAGCGTACTGTATGCACGGTGGGGTGCATCGTACCGTAAAGCGCTCACCGCAGAGCCTTGCCATACATACTTCGCCGCATCTCCACGTTAACACGCTGAACAACCACGACCAAAGCCACCGACCGTCCTCTGGCTGGCTGAGGATAGCTATGGTGTACCAGGTGGGGATGTGATGTAAGCTCTAGTGTGAATAATAGCGGCGGATGTACCCCACGCATGGGCCATGGCTTGCATAAGTAGTGGCTTGGCCCTGGTTTGAGTGCAAGGGTCCTTGTGCTTGGCAACGCCACATTTGTTGGATTGTACTTCGTAGGTCACCATACATATCAATGATACCATAATTAGATCTATCTGCTTGCTATCGCGTCGCATTCGCAGTCGCATCATCCCAAATTCACTCACGATCCCCAGAACCGTGGGTGCACAACACTTCGGAGAAATCCATGATACAGTACAGTACAGTATCTACCGGCAGATGCTGACCGTGGTTCTATCTCTACGAGGCAGCCTATGGGAAATGGGGAGGATCCGAAGACGCCAGACGTATCTAAATTCGCCAACCTTCTGTCTGTACATGGCAAGATCACCAACAAGTTGTGTTGCAAATCTGTTTGTTCTGAGGCAGCCTGGGTACAGTAGCATTATGGGAATGAATGCCTTGTGAATTCGGCATGAAAGAAGGCATCTCGATAAACAGTAGGTAATCTATGAAATATTCTTTACCAAGACCGTACGTACACTTCGAACAAAATATTCATAAAAAGAGACTTGGCTAGGTAATTTCCCCTTCATCCGAGTACTCCGTACTCCTCCGAGATAACACCTTCAACTATGGATGCCAACATTCTTCGGTCGCCCACACATGCTGCGTCTCTATCGCCAGATAGCGCTGAGGAAATACCATATCCGCCAAATTTGCTTCCAGGAGCACGAGATGTCAATAGCCCTTATGGAACGATACGAGTCTACGAATGGGGAGCAGAGAGTGGGAGAAAGGTTCTCTTTATTCACGGTCTCAGCACCCCTGCTCCGGCATTGGGAGTCGTTGCCGATACCCTTGCCCAGCGAGGCTGCCGCGTGATGATCTTAGGTAGGTGTATTTCCTTACCTACAAGTACTCCATAAGGGTATATACAAATGTCTACATCAACAGCTTACATACGAAATAGATCTCTGGGGTCGAGGATACTCGGATTCTCCGTCCGACCTCAAGCACGACACGCGTCTTTACGCAACGCAAATTCTGCTTGCCATCTCGACTTCTCCAATTCCATGGACTGGCAACACGTCCGGGGCTTCTCTCTAGTTGGCTATTCGATGGGTGGGGGTATAGTTGTTTCCTTTGCAGGCTATTTCCCTCAGTTGATCAACTCTATCGTCCTTATGGCCCCCGGCGGACTTTACAAATCTCTACCCCCAGAGTATCACGCCTGGCCTGTTCGCTACCCTTGGCTCTTCCCACCCACCTACATCAAATGGATCATGAGGAAGCTTCTCAACGAATGCGCTACACCAGTATCTCAAGATCACACTCCTGCTGCAATCACCGATCCCGCTAGCGGATACGAAGAGCCAACGACAAAACTTCCAAATGTGAGCACGCGAGAGGCCCCAATCGATGTCCCTGGAATCGTCAACTGGGAAATCGACCACAACGCTGGTTTTGTCTATAGCGTCACCAGCTCTATCCGAGCCGCGCCAATCGAGAACCAGCATTCAGCATGGCGCTTCCTGCGGTCGGTGATTGAGGGAACCGCAGCCTCGAATTCAAAAACTATCTCAGGTTTACCAAACCGGCTTTACAGGACCAAGATCCTGCTACTTGTCGGCGAAACAGATATCATTCTGCCCAAAGACCAGCTGTGCAGAAATGCGCAAGACACGCTGGGTGCAGAGAATCTGGAAATCGTCGGGTTTGATGCTGGACATGGTTTCCCGATTACGCAGGGCGTGCAAGTAGCACAGTCCATGTGCATGTTCTGGGATATGGAGCTGTGAAATGATTTTCCGTTAATTGATATTCAGACATCTCAGAATCATTTTTCATCTCAGCTTAGCCTATATTAGCTAGGTAACCTATTTATCACTTTTCACCTTCACCTGCATGCAAAACCCGCGTGTCGCACGCACGTACATTACGACTCCCATATGCATCCATGACTTGCATACATAGATACAACACACCTCTAATCCCATCGCTCACTCAAATATGAATCAATCGTCCTAAAAACTTATCAAACTTATCATCCCCTAAGCACAACAGACATGCCGTGTATCACTATATATCAGCTTCATTCCTCAGCAATGTACGTACCATTCATTCATTACCCATAGTATATGCAAATGCATATGGCGGTGTTACTGCTCCCGTCGACATGCAGGGACACGGGTTTATAGGTATAGATATAGGAAATCAAAGCTATCGAAGCCTTCTATTCTACTCTACTCTACTCTCGAGCTCCCAATAGCATACTAGCATATCTAGATTTCCAAAGCTGCTTTCTGGCTGTCTATATTTCTGCGTGCGTGCGCTTGATTACTGATATATATGCAGAGTAGAGTATAAGCTAGGGGAGTACATGTATCTCGAGTCACTGATCGAAAGCCGACGTAAACGTGTACATAGTAATAAGGATCCGCGGGGTGTACGTTTGAGGTTTTGGAGATAAGAGTCCTGATCGTAGCCTAAGCACCTAGATACACAAGAAGTAAATTATTGTTGTCTTGGATTCGCATATTTGGAAATGCTAGTTAAAGAATCGCGTGGATCTTGATGGGGTTTGGATTTTTCGGCCTAGGAATGCGAAATAGAGGAGCTGGAGTGTATCTAGCTAGCAATAAGATGAGGAAATTTCATGAAGAATATAACTTGGCTAGGTACTTAATTCTCTGTGCAGGATATATGGTATATGGATAGAGATTAAGACTCGACTGATTTTCTTACTCTTTCCATATTTTCCTCCCGGAGTTTTTCAACGGCTATCGCGACATGGGCAGTTTCCATTTATATCTTTGGAGTTGAGCTGTGGCATTTTCAACCCGAATTGAGTTTCTTTTCTTTCTTTGAGAGTACGCTGATGGGTTAGTTGGACCATGCTTAGGGGATTTTCTTCAACTCCCTCTACGAATGATCGTTAGCTTCTATATTGTCTTTGCCTGGTATTACTTCTGAGCATCGATTTTTTCTGGGGCCCCTTGTAAGATTAGATACTGGACTGGACTAATTAAGCGAACCCCTGTGTTTGAAAGGAGAAGGCGAGGGGGTGGAGTAGTAAGTGGCCAAGAGACACTGTAGTTCGGCCAAGAACTGGAAGCGCTCGGTGAAATACAGCCTCATCCTCTTATACCTTTGCTATGCGCCTACTCCGATCATGTCTTCATTAAAGTATTTCCTAGAAGTCCTGTTAACCCCTGTCATATCTCTGAATAGATCCATTATCTATCATAGTAGCTTGTGTCGGCCTGACAGGTACTATCGTGAAGACATCTCACAATCAAAGATTTTGTTCGCAAGGTCCATGGGGCAAGGAGTAACCTTGACGCAGTCTCTCGAGAGCTGCAGTCCCTCAATGTGCTACTCGAGTTACTTGCAAACGATGCTAAAGATCCTATGCAAGTTGGTGAAGTTCCAGAACGGAAGAGGGGACACTCACTACATCGACTGGGATTCGATCAAAGCGGCTTTGGACACGGGTGCTGCTACATCTTGAATATATCGCAGACCTAAACCTCGGGTGAGGTGGGCGCGAGAAAAGGTCCAGTACATGGTGTGGAGTAGCAATGGGAAAAATAGGGAGATTAACGAGGATGACTTTGGCATTGATGACTAGGGCTATAAGGAGGAGGATGTGGACTTGGAGGAAAGAGAAAAAGAGGGGTGTTGGACTTAGCTGCTTATAAGCATGATTGATCCTAAAACTGCAGGTGGTTTTAATTACTCGGTTATAAGATCTTCTCAATATATTAATCACAGTATATGACTTCGACATCCTTGAGAAAAAAGAAGAAGAAAGATAAAAACAAAAAGGCAGTGTCGGAACGGAATCCCGTTTCTCTGAATAGGGTTACGGGTGAAGAGGTCACGGGCGATAGGGTCACGGAGATGCAGTCGCGGGAAAACCTCGGCTCAGGTGGATTAAGCGAGGCAAAAATAAGGCAAGCTCACTTCTAGATAAAACCTCAACTCACCTAACATGCATTTAAAACATCCACTTCACTTAGGAAATGTAAAAGTGAAGGGCAAAAAAAGAACTTTTTAGAGTTTTAGGACTATGCAGGGGTCGAACCTGCGATCTCAAGATTCGAAGTCTCACGCCTTGCCATTGGGCCAATAGTCCGGAGATGATGCTCATATGAGGGTAAAATAATGTAAAATTACTTAATATAATAGCGCGCTGCATTCATTGCTCAATGCTTACTTAACGTGCCATTTTCGTAAATGCCCTACCCCACCTAATCTACTACAGTGAGGATTACCTTACAAACGATGTCAACACTGATGTGCTGATGGCAAACGGCAGGATCAAGTACAAGAATGGCGTTCTTTCGAATTTTTCCTGTGAACAGGGTTTAATGGAATGGCGAGGGTAAATCAGCTGGATACATGGTCGGTCCCCTCCCAAGGTAACGGCCATCGCAGATTCTTTTCCGAAGCCGACCCTTCAACTCGCCCAATGCCGTTGTCGTCCATCGTGACGGTTCCATATGGCTCACGGATCCCATTTACGGCTACATGCATGCAGCAGTTCAAGCCCAAACCCAAACCCAGCTTGCCGAGTCGTGGTCTCCTGGAGGTGTCTTTTGAGGGAAGATTATATTTACTGCAGGAGTTGCGAATTTTGTGTTTTGCAACCCTAGTAAATTAATCGCCTTGAATGAGACGAGGCTGTATCAGATCAAGATCGCTGCCCCGCCTGTGGGAGTTTTGGTATAAGTATAGAGATCGAGGCTCAAATTTACTTACTCACTTCTGGGTTTCCACTCATGATTCTATCGAATCAGGCAAAATGCGGAAGTTGGGATAATTGTTCGGGTCAACTGGAAATCAACAAAGCATATACATATGATCACGCAACTACAGTATCCCTAGAGATGAGGATTTCGGGAAGATTCATTTTCACAAGGCTTACGTCAAGCCGTCTGGTGGTCTTGGCTCTGTCAGGATGCATGGGTGGCCTTTCGCGAGAGACGAAAACCTTTCACTTTTTGGCGGCCCGTGAAAATGCTAGGCGTACTGAACCCGTATGAGCTAGCTTCGCGTTCTGTTTATTTCTTTGCGCGGGTAGTGGGATACTGTTCTTACGAGAAGACTGAAACTGCGCAGCATGATCTGTATGGAAGGATAACCAAGGCTGACGCATTGAGCGAGAATCTAGAGGACTGGAAAAAGCACTTGACTGTCGAGTTCCAACCTTTGACCCAACCAAGATCCCCTGATAATGTTTTTGACCCTATATGGATCAACCCGCCACCATTTGGTATGCAGGTTTCTAATGTGAAAGGAATAGTGCTGACAACTAGCTTCAGCCATTGCGATCCAGCTGTATCATTGCTCCCGTATCTTATTGTTCCTGCACCGGCCTTTGATGGGCGGTCTGGAAATGCATGTAGAGATGCGGAAATCTCTTACTCAATATGCTGGACTAGTCTGTGGCATTGCATTGACATTTTGAGACTCGGCATCGGCTATCATGTGCGCTTAGTCCTTGTACCTTGCCCATTCTAATCTCTGGCTGTTGCGTATCGGACTAGCTGGACTATCACTCGAAGACCGGAGGCACCGCAAATGCGTCCTGAGATAATTGGAGACGTATCGTGGGCGTACAGGCTGGTCAGTAAATTCACTAGGAGAGGACTTGAAATCAAGATGGGAAGCATCTGGTGGATATGAGCCGTAATCAGCGAACTTCTCCATACATTCCACGGTGTCTTTTTTGGAACTCCATCAATCAAAGTGCGATTTATGGATTACCCCTAGGATGGTTTGATACAAAGGACTTTTTTTCTATTGAAAAAGAATCATGCCTTTTCCGACGACATACATATATCCATCTACTCCTTGGTTTGGTTAACTACCTTCTCGACACCTTGCTTAATCAAAGTTATATGTGGTACTTTGCCGACTTGAGACTGTAGATCGATATAGTAATCGTCTAGGACCAATCTATTGACATTGATCTTTGCAGCTCCAGCAGCTATGCACCTTTTCATCAAATTGGGGGGGTATCCATTCGTTCCATGGAGCGCAATGGTAACTCTCTTGCCAATCTGCTTTTGGATCTTTTCAAGTCTTGTAATTTGTCAGTATCATCATCCATCACCAACACGAGAGGTTTACTGACTGCTCAAAGTCAAGTTGATCTGTGGCCCCAAATTCGCCGTGCATATTACCAAATTCTGGCGCGAGAGAATCTACACCGGTTGCGTTGAATTCATCGACCTCCTCCGGCGTTGTCTTGCTGGCCTCCAGCCCGGCTGTATCCACGACTCCATCTCCAGCACCCTCTATGCGTCCCGGTTCAGCTTCAGTCGCAATGCCCCTCTCATTGCAGTATTCGACCAGACGCGTGGTTCTAGAAAGATTATCGGCTTTGTCATAGTGGACATGCCAATCATTATGCTGTCGATTGGCAGCGTATCCGCGGCGCGTTTGATGTCTGCTTCGTCTTGTGCATGGTCCAAATGTATTGAGATAGGGACCGATGCTTTAGAGGCTGCTTCAGCCGCAGCACGGACGATGAGACCGTCCCAGAATGTTATTGCCCAGGGGAAGAATTGGATAATCAGAGGTGAGCGAGCCTCTTCGGCAGCACGGATCAGTCCAAAGATTTGCTCAAGGTTGTAGGCTATGGCTGCAATGACTCCATAATTTCCCTGCTCTGCTGCTTTGAGAATCTGGATTGTGCGATTACTGGACTTCCGTTCCGGTAAGACTGCCATTGTTGTTTGCTGGGTGAGGAGGAAAGGTTGCATGGGCAGAATTCACAATAGATATAACTGCACCCACATATAATTAGCCCTTTAATGTACTTAGTGACGATTTAGACTTCGCTATACTACTCTCCATAAATTTCGATCGGTAAGTATCTCATGCATTGCGACCGCGAGACCGTTTGCCTGCAGCCTGACGTGGTTTTGTTAGGTCCGCTTCGAGGGAAAACATGCATCGACTCTAAGGCCTAAAACCCATTCCTCCGGCCGTAAATCTAGAGGTCCGTCTAAAACATAGTCACTCCCGTCTATACTTCATTCAGTTTGTTTGTTTTCTGGGGTATAACTTACCCGCAGTCGCGGCCGATTTACCATTTGGCAGCGCTCGGCACGAGGGCAGGGCAGCATCACTCTATTGCCGCATAACCAATGAAAATTCGGGCATGTCCAGAAATGGCTTCAGAAACTTTGGATTTTTGTTACAGTAGCATATTTCCGATTCGTATCTCTAGGTACTGTACCAAAAGAGGTCTCTTGACCTGCAAAGTGCATGCAATGGACGAGTCAACCACTGCCAGCACACCCTACAGGCTCACGATGTTCGATCTCTCATGATTTGATGCGGACTGATTTTATCATGCCATCTGCCTACCATACGATGTCCTCCTACGCTATAATATCTGCAAGCTCTTACGGAATTGCGTTTTACACTGTTAGTATATGAGCATCTTCCTTTCACTAAAGAACCATCTTAAGATTCAATCGGCACCTCAAAGCTAAGGACATACTCGTATACTCACCCAAAACACAACAACCGAGAATAATTACAGTATAACTATCCACCATGCCACTATTCTCAGCACCAGACATAGACGCTCCCGTCCTATCCCAGTTCTCCCTCAAGAACAAGATCGCCATCGTGACCGGCGGCTCTCGAGGCATCGGTCTGGAAGTAGTCCGTGGCCTAGCAGAAGCAGGAGCAGACGTAGCATTTATCTACAAAAGCAGTCCCTCCAGCGCCTCCACGGCCTCGAAAATCTCCCAGCAGACCGGCGTGCGCGTGCAAGCCTACCAAGGCGACGTCTCGGACCGGAAAGCCATCATGAGCACCATCGCGCGCATCGTGCAAGAGTTCGGGCACGGGCGTCTGGACATCATGGTCGCAAACGCGGGGGTGTGTTCGAGCGTCGCCGCGTTGGAGTATGATGAGGAGGCCTGGAGGGAGATTAACAGCGTGAATTACGATGGGGTGATGTGGACGGCGCAGGCGGCGGGGAAGGTGTTTTAGGGAGCAGGGGAGAGGCAGTCTGATTATCACGGCGTCGGTCAGCGCGCTGCTTATTAATGTGCCGCAGACGCAGGCCGCGTATAATGCGTCCAAGGCCGCGGTGCTGCACCTAGCTAAGGGGCTTGCTGTTGAGTGGGCGGGCTTTGCTAGGGTTAATTGCGTGTCGCCGGGGTATATTTTGACTGAAAGTAAGTTTATTAACCCTTTCTTTCTTACTCTTCTCTTATTTTATCTTATACCGATCCCATTCTTTGTGGAAGGAATAGAAGCTTATATGAGATACTATGTAGTGGTGTTGAAACAACCCAAAGAGCGCATGGACATATGGCTTGCTCAAATACCCGGGAAAAGACTCTGCAAACCGCAGGAACTAAAAGGGGTGAGTACCTAACTTACAGCTCACGACTTCCACCTTATGCGCCATATAAACTGACTTAGAATTTGCTTGTAGGCTTATGTGTTTCTTGCTAGCGACGCATGTTGTTATATGACGGGTGCAAACCTTGTAATCGATGGTGCTTTTAGCATACCGTGAGCACGATTAGGAACATGCAGTAGATTTATTGGTGCAGTGTCTGTGCTCATGGCTGTTTGTGACAGCTTTCTATTAAAAAATATCTAATCAAAAAGTAGAATAGCAGTTGAAAGTATTTTGACCCCTCTCCT
>QGMJ01000460.1:0-26593 GCA_007821545.1 Lachnellula subtilissima
TGGCAGTATTCTTCGGAGGGGTCTTTTGTCGTGGTGGATTCTGCCGCGTTGTATTGTGTCGAGGTGCAGTACCTATATCTTTCGGTAGGTTTTTCTGTGTATGGGTATCTTTGTCTTTGGCGGGCACATGCGGTTTTTTCGCAGCAGTCAAGGTAGGAGAATCCGGTAGGCCCAAGCCTTGTCCGGATATGAGGGCGTTTTTTCTTTGGATTCAAAGAAGAGAGCTTCGAAAAAAGAAAACTCCCCGTCTTCTGTTCCTTTGGGTATTAGAATTGGTTGAGAGGTCATGCTAGAAAAGTAAAAGGAAAACAAAATACCGTCGTGGTGCGTGGTGGTGGTGGTGGTGGTGGTATGCAGAGAAAGGGTGGAGGTACAGTAGAGGCTGGGCGGCTGATAGGGAGCAAGCTAGGTATATGAGTTTAACATCTGTGCCCGCGGGGTTAACTAGATATAGGCCAGAATCAATAATTCACATAGCGTAGGTCTAAGCGTTGCTTTGCTGGGTTCAAGGATGAAATTGCATGGAAATTGGTCTAAAGTCACCGGCATTCCACTTTGTTTAGGCTAGATTCGTTTGAAAGGGCCTTGTGCTCAGACCCATCAAACCTATAAGGTTAGGAAGTTTGTCTAGAAGGTTAGAAAGTTGTCCTATAAGGTTAGAAAGTTTGTCTAGAAGGTTAGAAAGCTGTCCTATAGATTAGCAAGCCCGTCCTTGTGCAGGTATATATCCTAATAGAGCCATCAAATCAACTTGGTTCTTTAAACCGCTTCAATTCGGTGTTACATATTAATTGTTTCAATAACGAAAGCATATTATACTCTATTAACAAACGCTCCTGCCGCGTCTCTATTACCTAGAGTAATTATACCTAGGTATTCTATATGATCGGTTTCTTATGACCTGTCCCTGGCGGACGTGCAAATTAGACAAGATGCCCGTTTGTTATAGTAAAATTAGGGGATGGTATACGGATACGGCACGTCTATTCTTACTCTGCTCGGTCTCGGTTCTTCTATGATCCCGCCGTTGACTTCCCGTACAGTACCACTAGCACGAGCACGAGCACGATCTAAGATGGTATACATAAGAACGTCTTGATAGGTACTGGTCCGCACTTAGGTACGTACTTGATATATACACGGTGGGTGCTAGTAAATATGCACAGCTGTGCAGCTGTACTCCGTAGATCTTTGGTCCCCCCCACCCTCTCCAGTCCCCAGGGAAGATCCTGGATCTCAGATCCTTCATCTGACAGACGACAGGGAATCTCGGGACGATCGTCATGCACTAAACGACGTCTTGGTAATAATCAAACAGGGGGAACCAGTACTGTACGAAAGATACCTAATAATCGAGTCCTGGTTTATACCAGATCCTTCTCGGCGAATTGATAAACAGACAAGAGGTTTTTACGTGTTAGCCTCTTTATCAAGCAGCTGAGTATATGAGCCAAGTGGATCGTGCGAGGGAATACTCGCTTGGTCTAATACTATATAGTGGTGGAGTGGAGCGGAGGAATAAGTACCTAGCATTTACTCCATAATTGTTTTCTCCGCACCACTAATAGGTAAAAAGCTCAGAGGCGACGCAGTACAGGGAGGGGTCCTACCTTCAGGCTTCAACGCTCCAGCCTCCAAGTTCCGACAGTGCACTATTATTGCACTAAGAGGTGTGAAGTCGGGCTTTACTTCGTAAGATTGTCTTGGCCGGTTGCAGCGGGGATTCTTTCTCGGATTCACACTACACTAAGCACTCTCCACTGCAAAACGTGGAATTTGGTACCACCTTACCTTACCTTGCACTTACTCCGTACTTAGCTAGAACTAGACTCTCAGCTCAGGTACTAAGAAGTATAAGTACTATAAGATAGTCGCCGTTCGGATATAACTAATTGATGGGCGTGTTGGCGTTCACTTGAGATGGCGCTAGGATAGGATAGGATAGGATAGGACAGGATAGGACAGGATAGGATAGGATAGAATAGGATAGGATAGGATAGGATAGGATAGGATAGGAGAGTATAGGATAGGATAGGATAGGATAGGAGAGTATAGGATAGGATAGGATACTCGGTAAGATCACAGCAGAACAGAAAACTCCACTCCATCTCAAGGGTCCAGCCTCAATCTCAGTCTCGGTCCCAAACCCCAGGAACTTGTCTTTAGGCCGTTGATCGCATGGCATTCGGAGTACAGTACGGAGCAGTAGGCCTTGGCTTGGCTAGGAGGTCTGGACCCGACCCGTCGCCGTCGTGCCGTGTCGTGTCGTCATGAGCTGGTGCACCGTGCGTGCAAAGTCATAGCTTAGTCATCCTATCGTGACTCTCTGACGCCCTCACCTCAACTCTCAACTCGAGAGATGACTCGAGCGTAGCGTAGCCAAGCGAGCCAAGGAAGAAAATATCAACAGGGGTTGCTGAATCGCTGGGCGGCTTGGCGGGACTTGGCACTCCCGTCCGTCTCCCCTTCCCTCCCCTGCCCTCCCAATTGGACTCTGCAAACGCCTCTTCCGATACTCTCTCGACTCTCTAGCTGAGCCGTGTTGATAAGACGCTCGCACTCGGTCTCGGGAACTCCGCAACGCTAGATCAATGGCTGCTACTGTACTTCCTCGAGTATCTCTACTCCAAAGATCTACCATTTGTCAGTCAGGGGAGTGAATGAAAACTGCCTTCCAGGTCTAGAAGATCTACGATTTGTCAGTCAAGTGAGTGAGAGAAAACTGCGTCCTTGGTCTAGAAGAGGCCACGCCACCGGTCAAACTCTATTAAGATTCGAAAAGAAATATTGCCTTGCTTTCCTCTCCAGCGTCGAGTTGAGAAGGGGAGGAACAGCAGATAAGAGATGGGGATTTATCGAAGCTTTATAAATCATCGAGCAATACAACAATTACCGTCCGTATCCATGCCATGACATCTCTAAACACCACATCCAACGGCAAGGCAAGGGCCATGCGAGTGCGCTCGGACATGCTGCGCTCGCTGCGAGATCCATTCTCTTGCATTGCATTGAGCGGATACTCTACCGTATTGTACGGAGACTTTGTTCCGCACTATAGGACGTCCGTTCGCAGAGGTCCAAGCATTCATCTCATTCTATTTCTCACCTGACATAAAGGCGGGAGCAACCCCAGCGATTCCAGTTGGGGTTTCTTGGATTTGGGTTGGTTCCGCGAGGGAAGCGTCGCGGAGCTGAGGCCGTCTATGCCGAGAGGAGTATTGGGTATTGATTGTCACCAGGGATTATTACCTTGCAGGGAGGGATGTAGATGGATTGGATTGATTGGTCGTGGACTCGCGTTATGGTTAGCTACTATGGCAAGTTGCAAGGCAAGGCAAGACTGCTTCTGATTAATTGATGGTCGGCCCGGCTCACTCACTCGCGAAGAGGGAGGGGAGGGGAGAATTAGGGCTAAGCTACCTAGGTACCTACGGAGAAGAGCCGATGATGAATGACAAGTACTGTACTGTACTGTACTGTACGTCTGTATACCGTGCGACGATACAGTAACTCCTATAGTGTTTCACGGTCTCTTCCACAAAACACCTATAGTAATGCTCCTCATGCTAGATAGACAAAAGCGGCACTGACTAAGGTATGGTACTTTTAATGGCCTACTGTACGCCGCCTGGAATATTATAAATTAATGCCGCCTTCCAAGCTACCGCGAGGCTTCTCAAGTAACAGTGGTTTATTGTGGAGATGGCCGTGAAACACTATAGGAGATAACAGGAGGTGCGCGGAGAGAATGCTTTGGGCTTGTACTGTATGTATATAGCTCAGACATGTAATTGTAATTATAATTGTCCATTTAGCGTTTCATGCGAGTATTCCATACACGTTAAGTTGGTAAAATCACATATTCTTAAGATGCAGTTTTATTATCAATAATACCTATACCCTCCGTATATGTACAGTACAGAAATCATATCCTCTCCTTTTCTTTTATTTTCTTTTCTTATCTACAGAGGTACATGATCGTCGATAAACAGACAGATCCCCTCCCCACCCCCAAGTCCTCCCCACATCTCTATCCACACTTACAGTACGGTACGGTGCCGTTGTGCTGTGGGTCGAGGTCTGAGCGACTCCTCGCTACAGTATCAAAGGGTCACCCCAGCACTTATAGAAACAAGGAAGCCGCACAACCAAGTCCGAGCAATTCGAAAAGGACGCGGCCAGGTTGGTTTGAGCGCCCACTAGACACGGCCACACTGCTCGAGCTTGATGACGAGTTAGAGCTGCTCGACGTCGAACTTGCACTCGAACTAGAGTTGTTCCCGACAGTCTGCCCAGCGCTATAGGAGGTATTGGTAGACGTGGAGTTGTTGTTGATGATAATGGACTCGTAGCTCCCCGTCATATCTCCATAGGAGTAGCTGGTGCCATTGGTCGTGTAGTCCTGGATGGTGATATTCTTCACGTACATAGTGAATGGGGCTTGGGTCAAATCCGAGGATCCGCCTGCCCATTCGATGGTTCCTTCGTTTTCGTCTGCGGCGCCGCCGACCCAGTTGCCGAGCTTGATGCGCATGGGAGTTTGGGGGAAGTTTGCCCCGTCCAGGGCGTCGGCGTAGTAGAGGGTGCGGACGAGGACGGAATCGATGGACCAGGTTATGGAGGCCGAGGTCCAGTCGATGGTGTAGATGTGCCATGTATCTTGGGGGTCGCTGACGGCGGGGGATGTGGAACGATCGTAGCTTGTCGTGTTGTCTTTTCCAAAGTAGTTTGTTTCGACCATGGTTGAGTTTCCGCCCAGCCATTCCTATTGCACTTGTTAACCAAATTCTACAGGCAAACGTGTTATTGAACATACCCAATCGATTTCATCGAGATCGTCAGACTCCATGACGAAACTGCTAATAATACCCGTTCCTTTTGCTGCTCGGAGCGCTACAGACACTTTCCCAAAGAATATGTAGTTGTTTGTGATGATCGTTTTAGCTGTGCCATCCGATGAGATGATAAACTCGGCACCGTTTGTGCCGTAGGTCATGGTAGTTCCTGTGTCGGCGGAGAATTCTGAACTTTCTCCTTGGGTAAAGTCTACCGTAATTGTCTTGCCCAGAGCAGTGTCACTTGGGCATGCTATAAAGATGTTAGCTTGCAACAAAAAGGCGATATTTGAGACATACTTGAGTTCAAAGGGTTGCAGTCAGTACTTGTCTGTCCCGCAACGAGTTGGGACAAAGTAAGTGCAGTAGCTGCCAACGAAAGTATTTGAGATCTCATTTTGAAAGACAGTAAATGCAATGAACAAGCGAGTGTGTTTGTTTTAGGAATTAACAAAAGATTCAATACATTTCAAGAAAGAGGAAACTTGACACTTATACCTTGAAAATAAGAGATGATTCCTATGATTAGATCTAGAGGGCTTTTCCATTCGTGTCCTGTGGCTGAGGCGTGTACACAGTATATGCTGCTGTGTACGAATGCTGTGGGGTGATAACACGCAAGTGTGGACTTCAGACCCAAGTATGTTTCGAGGCGTGACGACGACTGGTCGTGATGCCGTGAAGCGAAACAAAGACGCGGCTGAAGAGACTTATACAACAGCTTTTGAAGCACCTTATCATACAAATACTGGAGTAATTTCAATGGGCGAATCTCTTCGCTCTAGACTTTAATGCCATTACTTCCAACATATGTATGCTGTTAGAGAAAAAATCATTGCGATAGAAGGATGGTTTTTGCAACAGATCGTATACGCGTCTTCCTGTCTAGCTTCCGAGGGGTGGGGCAACAAGATTTAAACACTCCTTTACAATTACGCGAGACCAAAGATGATTCTCAACTCGTCAAATGCAAATGAGATATTTCCAAGGAAAACCTCTTCAACAGTCTCACGCTAAAAGGAGGAAACTGGTACGACAATTTGCAACAACCAAATTGCTAACAGAGGAAGTCGACGCAACAGACATTCGTTCCAGCTATACCATCCTAGCCGTCATCGAAGTTGATGAAGAATTGCGAGTAAAGTGCAAAAAAGCCCTAGGAAAGGAAGAATTTCATCGACATTCTTCCCAGAACTACTGGAAGCTGAAATTGTTATAAAGTTGTTCTACAATTGTATCCATCATATCTCCTACTCGATGAACATTTTCTTCCACAGCCCCACAAAGCCGCCACCACTAATCCTCTGCCCAACTTTCGGTCTGCAAACCAGTTCCCAGCCATCCTCTTCGGACTGCTCAACAACTTCCGCACTGTCTTCCACTGCAGCTTGACCTCTCTCCGCGGCTTCAGCCCTAGCTTTCAAAAAGGCTCTTGGCCTCACAGGTCTCACATCCCATTCCCTTCCCCCGACACCGATTGCTGCGCCGAGCTCAACTACTTTCTCTAAGAATAAAGGGGTGCCGTTCTTTCTGGCGTCTAGTGCACATGTGTTTATCTGTGTGATACTCGGGCAAAAGACCAACAGGCTAGCATTTGGTTTCAGTGCCTGGGCAACTAAGTTGAAATACGTGTGCGTGTCTGGGAGATCGAGAATAGCGTGGGAGAGGAAGGGAACCGGAGACGTGGAAAGTCGAGAGGAGATGTATTCCTCAATCGTACCAACGTGGAAGTCGATGTTGTGGTAATACATGCCATTACGGTAGTTTTTGATGCTGTTTTGGGCATGTTCCGAGTGTGCCCTCCTATTATCCAATGTCTGTATTATGGCACGGCGACTCTGTAGCCAAGCTGTATATGGTTCGGGCTGTTGGTCTGCCACGTCTGTTCCTGCCGTCTCGCCCTGGCTGTCTGTGGTCGGGGTATCTGATTGTTTTTCGGGGTTTGGAGGCGGAGCAGTGTTCGCTGCGTGGATTGCTCGTGCCAGGTGAAGTGTGAGTGCTCCATGACCTGTCCCTGCTTCGAAGATCTCGAGCTTCTCGTCGTCTGTGCCTGGTACTGTTGGGTTCAAGTCCAGCAAGCTAACAATCGCGGCGGCATCTTGAGAATATATCTATTCGCATCAGCCATTGGAGACCTTAGCAAGCAGGACTAAGAGCCGACATACCGGAGTGACAATTCTGGGGGAAAGATCTGTGTACTCCCCCAAAGTAGGATCCGTAACCCGAAAGGCTTTTCGTTTCCTGGTTAAAAGTGTATCCCGTATTCGTCTGCCAATGATGTGGTTATGGAAGAGTTTATCATGAGGAAGCTTGACCTCATCTCGGGGCCGAAGTGGAAGAGTGATAATGGGCTGGGTCTCGAGGTTGTTTGTGCGTTGTAATAGTACTATATCGTTTTCTGGGAAGAATTAGTTGCTGGATTTGGGAAGCTGAAGAATAGCTTGTAAATGTATAGACGAGTACATGCATAGGTACCTTCAATAATGCCATTCGAAAACAGTCTACGGGTACATGTTGAAGACAATGGCACTCGAATGTTTGGCAGACATCGAGTACTCCGCTGAAGGGTGCTGTGAAGAGTTACCATAGAGCCGAAAACGTTTGATAGAGAGCGAGAGCTTCAAAGTTCCGCTCCGCTCCCTAAATAAAGATCCCCAAATCTTTCACTTACGGGCGGCGGGCGGCGGGCGCATCCTAGCGGCCGCATACAGGTAAGATCTTACAGTACAGGCAGGGTTCTCAGCCGAGGTGCCCGCTGACTGACCGCTGAGGGAGCTTATCAATACCCCAATTCATTGTCTCTTACTTCAACCATCACCACAATTTACAATGCCTACAGAACTTGAAGGAACACACCAAACTGGTGACATCTCTCTCTACACTAATACTTGGAAGGTCTTATATCCCTTTTATTCCTTCTCCTTCCTCTCCCTCCCTTCATCTTTCTCATGTTATAGCTCCAGCTCCAGCTGACCCCTCCCAGCCCGATGGACCGCCTGTCGCAAAACTAATCTTCATACACGGCTTCAACGACCATATCCACCGCTACTACTCCCTCTTCCCATCCCTCGCCGCCCGTGGAATCGAAGTCCATGGCTTCGATCAACGAGGATGGGGACGCTCTGTCAAGAACCCCTCCCAGAGAGGCCTCACAGGCCCCACGACCCTGGTCATGTCCGACATCGTCTCCTTTATAAAAACGCAATTACCCTCTCCCGTACCGGTGTTTATCATGGGACATAGCATGGGCGGCGGCGAAGCAGCAACGCTGGCCAGCGATCCAAAGTATGCGGATCTAATGCCCTCCATCCGTGGCTGGCTTCTCGAATCGCCGTTGATCGCAATCGCAAAGGGCTCCGAACCATCAGCTATCACGGTGTTCCTGGGGCGGTTAGCAGGAAAGATGTTTCCGCATATGAAGATGGTGAATCCGTTGCTTCCAGAAAACATGACGCGGGACCCAGAGGTAGCTAAGAGTTTGAGGGAGGATAAGCTGGATCATGATACTGGGACACTTGAAGGGCTTGCTGGGATGCTTAGTCGGTCTGCTGCTTTGGCTGAAGGGAGGGCGAAGTTGAACAAGGACGTAAGGAGTATCTGGGTGGGACATGGGACGAAGGATATGGGCACGAGTTATGAGGCGAGTAAGAAGTGGTTCGAGGCACAGACTCAGGTGCAGGATAAGGAATTTAAGACTTATGAGGGGTGGTATCATCAGCTGCATGCTGATTTACCGGAGACTAGGGATAAGTTTGCGAAGGATGTTGCCGATTGGATTTTGGCTAGGATAGGGGATGAGAAAAAGGTAGAGTCCAAGTTATAGATGAGTTGGGACTTGTTGATTACAGTTTACGGAGTATGGTATATTTGGAATGGAGCATCTTTTTTTTATCATCTGATATGATATCTAATGTACACGGAACGGGTATTACAGTATGCTTATTGTACATGTTCATCTTAACCCAAGAATTTCCTATGTTGTGCTAAGTAGCCTTGCAACCACCAAAGCTGGACCTGTAGATGCACAGTATGGTTACGGTGGTTGATGGCTACAATAGGTGCGGCGAAGAGACCCTGCCTTGTCAATTTCATAGAGTCACCTTCACTGGGTCTAGCCCTCATGATCGCTGGAGATGTCTGCTCACGAAGCTCGTCCAGTTTCTCCTGCCCCAGCAAAACCTTCAAGTCGTAGACGGGAATCTTCTTCACTCTGCCACCTCTGCCTTCTATATCAAGGGTAGCGAACTCGGGAGGGTCAGGCGATCCATCCTCTCCTGTCCACAGATAGGCTCCAGTCTGCATTCTGTGCTTTGCATTGTCCCAGTCGTTCCATGCCGTGATGTATCCTCGCTTCAATCCATACAGGTATAACATGAACTCGACGATCCGTTTTCGCGCCAGCTCTAGTACGAAATCAGGCATTTCAGATCTGAATACAGCCTTGTTGAAGAGGGCTAGTGCGGCAGGCTTTGATTTTAACCGTCCAGGAATCAAGTTCTGGACTGGATCCGTTCCAAATCCACTGTTCTTGGACAACATAGCTGCCAATACCGGGTATCGAGACAGTGTATACATGCCTGGCCCAATTTCTGCAGACTCTTTCCGCTGCCCTTGAAATGGTTGTTGGGTTTCTGGGCTCGCCTTCGTGGAATCATCGTCGCCAGATTGAATATCTTTGTCCGGGTCATCAAGTGTTATCTGCTTTGTGCCGGCTCCCTGGCTCGTGAACATCCCTCGGGGGATAAAATAAGGCTGGCCAGTTGTTGGATGGCCCAAGATACCGAAATTCTGCAGGAAGAATCGTGGTAAAGAAACTTTTGTCATTTGACACCGGCGTACTGGGGTTGCAAGGGCGATGGCGTAGGGATTCTTCTCCAGTCGTATTTGGAATTCTGATTTGGTACTTCTCTGGGAGTGGCGCTTTGGAGATTGATATCTCTCTCTAGCAGCAAGGAAGCCCGGATTCATAAGAGGAGAGATGGGTAGGTCTTTCCATGCCCAGTCAAAGTCTGTGCTGTGGTTTGAATCTGGGTCCTCGACGGTTGCTGAGAGTTCTTCGGTGAAAGCTTCGAGATCGAGATCACTGAGTGTGAGAGGTTCTTGGGGAGGTTCTTGTGGTACAGGGAGAGGGGGGTTGTTGGTTTTGTCGACTGCCTCATCAGCAGCTGCCGCATGATGGAGATATTGGTCCTGGTCCTCTCTTTTTGCCGTCTCTTGTTGCTGGTGCAAGTCGCTGAGGTGTTGCTTCCCCCACTTTGCTTCCCCCTTTGCCTTCCCCGTCCCTTTTCCCTTTTGTTGTTTGTTCGAGTCGCTGATGGGTTGGCGTCCCCAGCTTGCCATGCCGCGTGAGCTCTCTCGTGCGACACATGGTGTTGGTAATGGTGTCGTAAACTTGAGACACCTTGCAGTGCTGCTACCTCTTGATATTACGCATCTGAGCATTCCACATGTCGAGGTTGCGCACCGGAGATATGGAAAGGGGGCAGTATGTACAGGTTGAAGGAGTGTTGGAGGATCTTTGTTGATGTTCAAGAAATATTATACTGTACAAGTGGTTCGGAATAACGATCAACCGAGTCGCGGAGCGCACCGCAATGCAATGTACCTGCAGGGGAGCTGCGCTGCGAGCTCCAACGACAAGATCAAGAATCTCCCTCGAACGGGAAACACCATTCATTTCACCTCTATAAAATGTCCACCGCCAGGATACTGCGGGCACCAGCTCGGAATGCCTTCAAATCCAGCCTTAGATGTTTTTCTTCCCTCCCCCAAAGAGTAGAACCCAAATCGTGGACGCCCATACCATACATCACAGAAACAATAGTAAGCTTCCCAAATTCCTCCTCGCAGCTGGCCTCTTACTAACTTTTCAGGGAGGCGGCTTTCGTACATGTAACGATCCTTATTCCTCCACTCGACTCCCACTAACTAGACCTTCCAGCCGATATCTTCTCCAAACTGCTCCAAGTACATCCACTCATCCCCTCATCCTTCCCTACTCGTGAACACAGCTAACATATGCCCTCAGGAACGAATCGTCTGTCTCAATGGCGAAGTAAATGAAAGCGTATCCGCAGCCGTCGTCGCCCAACTCCTCTACCTCGAATCCGATTCCCCAGAAAAAGCCATAACCCTCTACATAAACTCACCAGGCGGGTCTGTAACAGCCGGTCTGGCAATCTACGACACCATGTCCTACATTCGATCGCCAGTCTCTACGGTATGTGTAGGACAAGCTGCTTCCATGGGCTCGTTACTGTTATGTGGAGGAGAGAAGGGAAAGCGGTTTTGCCTCCCGCATTCAAGTGTCATGGTCCATCAGCCAAGTGGGGGTTATTTCGGGCAGGCAAGTGACATTGCGATTCATGCGACTGAGATATTGAGGGTACGGAAACAATTGAATGAGATTTATCGGAGGCATTTGACCAAGGAGCATAGTCTGGATGATATTGAGCGGTTGATGGAGAGGGACAAGTTCTTGAGTGCTCAGGAGGCTTTGGACATGGGGATTGTAGATCGCATTTTAGATAGGAGGGAGGAAGAGGAGAAGTCGAAAGAGGGGGGTAGTAAGACGTGAATGAAGATTATTAGCTTAAGGTGCTCGTCTGAGATGCTTGTGGTTCTGCTCTCAACTGTCTAATACTCTACAGGCTGAAGAGCAAGAAGTTGGTGAGGTCAGCAACAGTGTTGCTCTGGGCAGAATGGTCTTACAATATCGCGATAATGCTTGCGGATATTTTGGAACTCGGGCTGTCTTGACAAGCACACTCAGCTTGCAACCCAATAGCCCCAATGTGCCCCACGGGTATGAGAATCAGAAGTTTCTGTTGGTAGCTCCTAAAAAGCACGAGTCGTCAAGATGTAAAACGAGTTCTATCTACTATGGTTGATATTTTCCACCCTTCAACTTCAACGGCCTATTACTGATAAACAGGCTGCGGTTTCTCAGTAGAGTCATTCATATGCCCCTACAGTCACAAGTGCAATTTTGGCTATTGTGCTGCTGCTTTTACGCTTGACACGTCCTGCAAAGGCTGTGGTTCATGAAAAACGTTACAGGTACTTTCGGAACGCTAGGGTGATTGCTATTCGAAGAGGAAGTCCATGATTCGTGGTCGAAGTATCGCTCTTAAGATATATGTACGCGATTTTCCCGGTCTGTTGGTTCCGGGAGCGTAAAGGGTCTCAAGGAAGGAAAAGTATTACCCTTGGCCTGGTAAACACATTGCGAGTTCTGAGACGGGACGTGGGAGTCTACAACAGGGCGTAATGTAAACTCGCCGTAGGAGCGAGCGCTTTCACGGTCATGTTGACGGCGGCGAGAGCAAAGGGCAAACACGTTGCTGATTGGCGGAAATATCAGGGGTTTTCGCTATTGTATCATGCTGGTATTTTCTTTTCTATGATGTGTTAGAAGAATGCTCCAGATTAGGCTAAGAGAGTCATTTGGAATGCCAGGCTTTGAATCATGGCTTGCTGGAAAGAGAAAACTACTGTTTCCACCGAATGAAGTATTGTGGTGCATGGTGGATTCGCCTATGACCATAATCTAAGATGGGTCACCAACAAGAAATGAAAGCTCTTTTGTATCCTATACAGAGCAAGTCTCTAACGGAGCAGTTAGACTTTTGGAGTCATGTAGCAGCTGCTATTGTTGTCGACGCGTGAAAGTTTCATTTCCATGCCCTTCAAAGCTCCATGAATATCTCTTAATCCGTGGCAACAGAGCTTACCTGACAATTGAAAAATCATAGGCACCCGCGTCTCTACTAAGCAAGCTGCTTGACCGCCTCGCTCGATGCTTGAACGAGTTCTGAACCCACTCAATTCGTATATTTTGCAAGGGGAAGGATAATAACAATGTAGAGATGGTCCGTTCCCGGTTTCCAGTTAGCGATGAGACGAATGTCAGGTTCACTAATACCAAATGGCCGAGGAGTTATTTTGCGGTCTCAGATCCAAGTCCACAATGGCAGCGGTGCATAAGTATGCCGTGTATATTATATCTTATGGTAAGTACTTGTTATCACCGGGATGCAGTGGATTTCTTGCCCTTTTGGTATAGGCAGGAAGACACATACGTTCGGGGACCTTGTTATACTATAGTAAGCGCTTGGTAAGTTCGCTCTCAGAACACTTCTCTCTACACGTCGCTTATCATTGTTATTCCTTGGTAATGACTACTGTTCATCGTCCCTGGTTTTCCTCTCCTTTCCAGGGCTTTCTTTCCTCGATGCCTCGTACAATACCTAGCTTCTAAAGGAATCTGTTTTGGCCGACATACTCGTAGTGTAGTACTAGCTCTCTTTCTATTCCTCCCTAGATGATAGTTCTAAAGCTTTTTACTGATGCAATCATAGCTCATAAGTTGAAAATCATCAGTTAGTAATCCATAGTCCTAAGCTGACTCAGAACCAAAGAGCACCAGATCATGACGTTTAGCAAATCGGTAGTTGGATTAGATATTATTCAATATTACATTCTGCCTGTCAGTCCTGCAAAGTCCAAGGGATCTGCAGAAGCTGGCAATTCCTAGACATTCTATACATACAGAGCGGCCAACGCTAAAGTCATAGTATAAACTACCTACGATCTCTGCTCTATAGACATTAAGTACCACCTCATATAATGCTATTGACTCAGCGCTAGGCATGTCTGTGCTACCTCACCGCATTATGCTTTCGATTCTCCGTTGACCAGATAGCCTATTCGGAAGTCAGCATCAAAGCTGGCAATGATCAAGTCGATCAAGTGTTATAGCCAGGTATATAAGCAGACATGCCCCTCCTTTATTACCAGAAGCAACTCTTCACCTCAACCAGTCAAACAACAACCCGCGCTACGAACTCGTACCTGCAAAATTCAAACCAAAGGTTTTGATTCAAGATGAAGCTCTCCATTTCCCTCTTCGCACTCATAGCTGCATTCGCTATGGCAAGCCCGGCTGTGGCTGGTGGCTTGGAAGCACGGGTTGACTGCTCGACGTGTGGGTGTTCGTCTTCGGAGTCTTGTACTGTAAGCAAAGTCCCTTCCTAGTATATGTCGAAATCTCAAGTAGGGTATGCTGACACAACGGCTATGATAGTTCGATGTAAGTCTGCGTGATGTTCTAGGTTGTAGTAATAGCTGGCAGCATATATACTGACGCTGGAGGTGATTTAAGTGTTGTCAAGTAATTAAGTCATGTCCTAAGCTGTTAATCTAGTTTGCTAGTTCTTTTGTTCAGTAAAGCGATGGGTGATGCGTCCTTTCGGGGATGGCTGCCCTATTGCTAGACGGAAGGACTTGTCGTTGTATGGAGTTCTCTACTGGAGTCTCAACCCGGCCGGGTTTTTGATGTCAGGAGAGAACTTTGGATTATCATCGAAGTTGAAAGGAATTCTTTGTCGGAGTTTTGCGACTACAAGCCTTGTTTACACTGCCATCGCTTGCCTCTAGTGAGCGAGTAAGCTAAGCAATTTGACCCGTATGCCCTCCTTGAACTTCGACTGGGTGTTGGTAGCACTGTTGACCGCTGCATGTTCGTTCAAGGTACATTGATTTAGGTTACTCTATATCCCACCACTTTCTTGCAGGTGTATTGCTGCTATTCATCACAGATGGGTATGAAGCGTCTGTGTATGTATGCACGAACCGTGATTATTTATTTCCTTGGCGATTTCAAGGCTCTAAACAAGATTGGCCATTGACATATATCCGGCAGAGATGGGTGCATACAAGTAATAAATGGATTCCAAATTTCACTTTTTGTGCTAGCGAGCGAGCTTCCACGACATACAACCGTATAGGTATTCCACCTTCAACTGGCACCTCATACTATACACTATGCTGGTGCTATAGCCTATAACTATTACTTCATCTTTATGCGTTTCTACACCGCAGTCCTTTTATCATCTGCTCGACGTCTGCTTGAAACCCTTGACGAGGAATTCGATGTTATTTTAGGACGTATGAGAAGAATATTTATATTTACTAACAGACAGGCAGATCAGATAAAAGGCAGATGGCCCTTAATATCATAGGAATCGCTAAAGTGAGATGAGATTGCCTCATGATCACTTTCTAGCACCTGCATCGAATGCTTGAATCTCGTTCGCGCAGCCAAGTCTATAGCGTTTTCAAACTCGTATACTTCCAAGATTACCGTATGCCTCTTGGATTGGAAAACATAGCTGGAAAGAGAGTGGGAAAATGCTTCTGCTCAATCGGGAAAGCAGGCAATATGGGGCTGGAGAGCTGAAGCTAGATAGAGACTTTACGGGTTGGAGTAAAAGTGGAGAAAAAAGGGCTTTAGTTTCCGGAAATCTATAAACAGAATATCGACTTCGGCGAATCGAAATCGAGAAAGAAGCTGCAGAACTAATTAACGTTTGGAGCTTTGTTATTCTTCGAGGCTTTGCCCCGAGCAAAGCAATTTCAAGTAGCTTTTAGTGCTCTGGGTTACTTACTGGCAGCCGAAGTGGTATATGGAGAAAACAAGATTATGATACAGAGTAGACAGACTTTAAATCAGATACATTAACCAAAGCCAAAATCGCAATGAATACAGACTACGTAACGATTGCACCTGCGCTTTTGAGTATGCTTTGCTTTCAAAAGAGCAGGCATACGGAAAATTGCACGTCGGCAAAGCACGCTCGAACAGCTACTAGCATTCAGATAAATTGGAATAGTATCACATCCTAAGTGACTAGAACTCATAGGGACAAGCCAAGCTCTCGGCTTCTTTGGGATGCTGTGCTGTACAGGCAGGCCGTTGGGGTCCAAACCGTTAAACACGCCTCGGAATCCGCTCGGAACATCACACAGAATAGACTCGAGTCTCCGCTTCAAGCAAGTCGGACGGAAGAATTCGAAAACATGACTCCATCAAAGGTAAGCGTATGGGTAAGGCATCTGGACGAGTCTTATCCATGAGAGTCAGACAGAACACGAAACGAAATGGCGGGGAATCGGTCCTTTTATGCAGGAGGAAAGGAAAGCTGGGGAAAGGGCCGTTTGGCAGCGCCACAGGTGAAGTGCAGGGCCATGCATGGCGGGTATGGACGCCTTTTTGAGGGGTATCGTGCGGAGTGTGGGAACATGACATGAATGAAGATGGGAGACTATGTGAGCATGAGGAGATGTTGGCTTTGAGATGGTAAGGGGAAGGTTGGATATGAGCGATTTTCGGGTTTATTGCGGGCTTTTTCTTGGATGAATTTTCTTGTGAGGGGGAAGATATTGATAATGAATGCAATTGAAGGAAAACAAACGGACGGAGGATTTAAAGAGAGCGGATGGCAAAACCTATGCGTTAGCCGTGGAGACTTCTCATGGCTTGATATGCTTGTTGTAAATGAGAGATTTGCTGGATACGGACTCTTGGCCGCGAAGGTTGTTGGAATAAAAAGATTGAAACAAAACCAATGTGAGATATACCGGATCCATGGCAACGGGAAGGAGGAGATGCGGTCCTGCTTCAATACCGAGAATTGTCCAACAAAGGCATCACGGGACTTATCACGGGACTTATCACGTGATTAGTGGAGACGACGACTTCTGGCATGACTCGTGGGAGAGTTAAACTTTCCACATCGCCATCGCCAGTCCAGCTTGGCAAAAGATTTGCATAGCTGTCCGGAATGGGTTTTGATCAGAGAAAAGCTTGATAATCATAAATAAAGTTGTCGTCAGTGTTGTGAGACTGTGAGTCTATGGCGCGGCTGTTAACCGCGGCTGATCGGCCTGTTTGGCTACTTATGAGCAGCGCAGCCAAGCCATGCAAATTTCTCCATTCCCTCTTGATTGCCACAGTAGGTAATAAGAATAGAATGTTCTTGTTGTTTACCTCTTTCTCTTACCAATCGTGGCAACTTCGGTGCTGACTGAGCATAACGACGATCGATTATTATGGGGCCAAGCCGAGACTTCAAAGTCTGAAGCTTCGAGGGAAGACGCGTAGAAGATTCAGAGTCTTTCTCTGCCCGATCCGAATTAGGATAGGTTGGCCTTACTGTATCCGGACAGGCCGTTGATCTGCTCCGATTGGAACGGACAACACCACAGATCGAGGCAAGTGAAAGGGGGAAGGTGATTATCGTGGCACAGCATGAACTGGAATAATTCAACAGACATTTAATTGGAAGTACCGGAAGGACCGGTGTGTGAAGGATACTTGACGTACGTACAGTACCACGCGAAGATATCGTGACTTTGTTGGAAAAGGGGGACCTTACCTCGGTACTCGTACTATTGTGGCGTGCATGTTACCGTATGGCTGATCGATGGCTGATCGACGTGGCGGTACATGATGCTGTTGATATGTATGGTCTAGATAGAGTAGATGGAGGAGATGAAAGTGTCGAGGCATACTGTATGATATTCTGATGGTCACTGATAATAATAGCACGCAGATACTCTTCGTGACAGTCCTCCACCATACATTTCCCTCTTCTCCCACCTCGTTGGCCATTTGTTAGTCAGACGAGGGAAGCAGCATTTGGTTCCCTTGTTCTGCTGACACAGCCCATGAATCTGTTACGTTACTTGTAGACTGGACTGGAGTGGGCGATGGGCGGAGGGCGGTGGGCGATGGCGGCCATGTCCTAACTCCTAAGGCGAGCGAGGCGAGGCGAGTCGTGTTGTGAACATCAACATCCCCATTTTTCCTTCCCACCCACTCACTCACTCCTGGAATATTTCTCAGTAGTAGTGAAGTAATGAGTATTGGTTGTCGTGCCACAATTATCAACAACTTCAAGGTGGCCATATTGTATATTCTGTTGAAGAAGTATCTTTTATCTTTCCCTCATACAAAAACACACTTCTCCAGGATTTGTTTCTCACCCACACCACACCACACCACCTTCCTCGGCCGTCCGTCCAATCACCGGGGTGTCGTACTCTCATCCTTCCTTCCCTCATCCCCGCATTCTGGTAAAATGAGCTTTCCCTAACTCGCCTCGCCCCCTTCCGCTTCCAAAGATACGATACCTACCCTACCCTACTCCAGACTCTCTCCACGCTGCTTCATCCATCCACCACTCCCAATAATAATTCACCCCCAACAACAACCAACCAACCAACTAACCAACTCAACGACTCGACTCGACTCCACGACATCCACTTTAGAGTGAGAGTGAGAGTAGAGTGATAGTCACCGCCACCTCTCTCCATCTCTCCCTCTCTCCCTCTCCCCCCATCTCTCCATGAGAAAAACATCCCTCGTCACCTGCAGCATGTCCTCGTCCTCGTCCTCGGCCTCGTCGGTGAAGAGGGCTTGCGACGCCTGTCACCGTCGTAAAGTCAAGTGCGACGGCGTCAATCCGTGTCGCAATTGCTCGTCGGCGCAATTATCATGTACATACCACGCCATTCCGCAGAAGAAGGGTCCCAAAGGGTCGCGGGCCAAGGTCATCAGCGAATTGCGCGAAACCCAACGACAGACAACCCTCTCCTCCAAAGTTGCGAATCGATTGAACGGCGTCAGCAGTCCGCCATGTAGCCCGACACTTGCGCCCACTCCTGGGCTCCTTACCAGCGACATGATCAAGGACTGCATCGACTTTTTCTTCGCAAACATGTACCCGACGTTACCCATTCTACACCGCGGACGCTTGGAACAGCAGGCTCAATACGCCGACCAGAATGTCGATACTTATTGTCTCTTGACGTCGCTATGCGCATTCATGATGATACAACCTGGCATGGCAATCCCCGGCGATCCTCTCGGACTCGACAATCTGCCTGGTGCGAATCTTGTGTCGGGGAACTTATTGATGGAGGAGACCCTGAGGGTGAGGAAGAGTTACGACTACCTTGAGGCGCCGACATTGAACAGCCTGGCTACAAGTTTCTTCCTTTTCGGATGTTACTTTGGTTTGGATCTACATAACAAGGCTTGGTTCCATCTGCGAGAGGCGACAACGCTGTCACATATTCTTGGTCTGCAAAAGGAGGATTCCTATGTACAGTTCGATGCTGTTGAATCATCGAGGAGGCGAAGGCTATATTGGCTGCTCTTTGTCACTGAAAGGCATGTCCCACCCCATCCCAATAGTCCCTCCCATACTAACCCTCAACAGAGCGTATGCCCTTCAACGGCACCGACCCCTTTCGCTCCAGGCTACCATCTCACTACCAACCCAAAACGATGATCCTTCAGATACACAAGCCGAACATCTACACGGCTTCTTGCATCTGGTCAATCTCTTCCGCCCATTTGACGAGGGCTTCATGGCGCTGTGGAACAAGACACGGTCCGATTGCTCACCGGCTTACCTCGGCGCGCTTCAGAAGCAATTGAACGATGCCCTCCCAACATACCTCAACTCGACGGATAATCAAACAGCCGACCTGAGGACAAGCCAACAATGGTTACGGACCATGGTGTGGCAGTTAAGTATTCAGAATGGCTGCTTGAGTTCCGGTCATGATGACCCAAGCATGACCTTCCAATATCCGGTAGAAATCGCCCGAGATTTACTTTCAATGACTTCCCAATTCTCGCAACAGAGCATGGAAGTGCACGGCATGGGCCTGGTATGTTGAATCGTCTGCTGTTTGAACAAAGTTCTAATTTTCCTAGATTGAGAAGCTCTTCGACGTCGCATGCTCGTTAACGGATGTCCTGTCCCTTCTACCCCCCAATCCAGATCCATTCCAACCCGGACCCCGTGACTACCTTCACGACTTTATTCGCCTCCTATCAGTCCTTCGCAACGGCGACCACCGCTTCCTTCCACTGCTTCTATCCAAAGTCCACGATGTCCTTCCTCGCCTCGTCAACCCAATGCTTCAAACTGTCCCAGATACCCCAGCAAGCAACAACATGTGCGCCGATGTCGATATCTTTGATGGCTTCGGCAACGCTGGAATGGGAGTTGCAAGTAATTTCCCAGGCTACAATGGAGACGGGACGAGCGGTCAATTCAAAGTCGAGCCTGATACCGATTTCACTCGTCCAGCAATTACACCAATGCCATTCGATAAGCGAATCGACGACTTAACGTCACCTGTAAATGGATCGAATAACAACGACAACACCCCGTACACAAGCCCAACTATAATACAGAGCCCAATGGAGTTCTCAGACATATCAGAGTACAACAGCTTTCCAGATCTAACCTCGCCTCACATGGGAAATCCCCTACCTTCATCCAACCATCTAGGGAACTTTGGTGAAGGAGTGGGTGGTGGCGGAAGACCAGTTGGATTCAAGCAGGAGTACGAGGGCATTCACCGGAGCAGCAGTATGCAAACGACCAGGAGACCTTCAATACGACAAGGCAGTGCATCGAGTTTTGGTATGCAAATACCTAGGAGTATACCGGAGCAGTTCAATCACATGCTTAGGACGAGTAGTAATGGGGAGGCTGTTGATATGGGGATGGGGAATCTGAATGATTCACCATTTCGGTAACGCAGGGTGGTCGACAGATTCAGACAATTTATTGATGAAGGCATATCGAGCGGAGAGCGGCAGGTTTACGTCTGAGTTGACTTTTCGGCATTCGAAAGACAAATTATGCCCACTGCCATCTTCGTAACCAGTCAGCGGACCACTTTATACCCCCCCTATATCGTCGCTATACGAATGATAGGAAGATACCAGCATTGCATACGGAAAGGAAGAAAGGAATTGTATTTTGGCGTTGGGACAAGGAAGGAATTGCTCCGGTAGCATATATCATATTTGCTTGGTTGCTTGGTCGCTTGATTGGGGGTGTTTGAAGGGGGTGTTTGAAGGCGGTGGTTATACGTATATAGGTTGATAGGTTGATAGAAATATGATGGAAGATGAGATTATTTGCTTGAAGTTTCCTAATTTGATTTTTTATAGCGTATTGCAAGTGGATTTGCATTCATTCTTCTTCTTATCCCTTCTGCTGCTGCTGGCCATCTAGTCGAATTCGTATGTTTGGTGTATGGGGAATATGGGACTGAGCCTTCCTAGTCATGTGACTAAGCGAAGAGGCAGAACCTCTTCGTCGCAGATCCAGCATCTGGATCTGCATAATACCATCAATGAACACGTTGCCAGCAACCAGAATGCATTAGAAGTGATCACCTTGTGATACCAGCATTTGGTGCGTTGACACTGGATGGATCTTTATATCAGCTAGGTGCTGGATAAGTATAAGGTGCTAGGTGTAATGAGCTCAGATTTGTTGTTGCCTATCCTCTTGTGTACCTATAGCTAGTTGTAGTGACTGATAGTTAGACGATTCTACTGCTCCATGTAATATTAGTACCCCAACCGACCTCTCAGCCCCATGGAGTTCTCGCGACTTAGATGGCAAAATGCCCGCGTTTCATAACCTTTGCGCTTCTCTATTACCGGCACTTGTATGGCTTCCACGTTCTTGACACCAACCTCGAGCCAATGTCCGAATCAAATTCGAACAGCTTAGTTCTAGTGGATCTAGCACGAAAACCCCAAGCTCAGTGCTCACTTGCCCAACGATGCACCAAGTTTAGTCATAGCCGGAATTAGAAATTTCGGGACAGTCAGCTGTACGACACGGATGCATTTTCCGGGATAAGAGACCGGTCATATGGTGTTGGTGGTTTACCGTTGCAGAGCTCATAGCACAGACTACAGCTTTCATTTCAAGTCCATCAAAGTTCTGCGGGGACGGGGGACGGGACTGAAGCAAAATGCATGCAAAAGGCCCACCACAAGTTCACAACCCTGGCTTCGAATTTGCTTGAACCTCATGCATTGCAACGAGTAAGCTGGCATGGATTAACGAGGTTGTGTAACTAAGACCATTACGCTTCTCACCACCCGCTAAAGGTCTGCGGCTCGCTATCTGGACGATGTACTCCGTAGTAGAGGTACGTGGATGCAATACAATTATAAATCAAGGCCATACAAGTGCAACGGTGCTGCCTAATCTCTAGCTTCTCTCTTCACCCATCGCAAAACCACCCTCTCAGGATGTAATATCTCTATCAAAAGCACCATCCCGCTATCCTTGATCATATCCATCTTTCTGTTCCTCGCTCTCTCCATCGTCTCGCCATTCTCTGGTACCGGCTCAACCCTATATTCTCAAACAGCACACTCACCGCTCCAGTGAGTTCAACCTGAGCAAATTTCTTTCCTGGACATGCCCGATCACCCTCAGACCAAGGCAGAAAGGCTCCTTGAGGAGGGGTATACAAGGTTCCACTATCGAAAACAAATGCCACTGCCGAAGCTTCATGGCTCGTCTCGATCCATCGCTCTGGGCGCCAAGTATCGATATCCGCACCCCAGTAGCGTGGGTGTGGGTGTACGGAGGGAATTGTGGAAATGATATTCATGCCAGCGGGGAGATGGAGAGTATCGTCACCGACTTTCAAGGAACGAGGCTGGGGGCCGGAAGTTTTGACCATGGCTGGGAAGGGGGTAGATGTGCGAAGGGTTTCGTACTATAATAAATCATGGTATTTGGAAGCTGGATAAAACAGCAAGCTTTGGGCAGCCGATGCCAATATGCGCGGGGATTGGGGCTACGAAAAAAGACTTACAACTACAGCCGTACATCGCTTGAGTTTTGGGAAGGCATCCCGGTAGGTCGTAGCACCTTTGTCTTTACATACGTGACGAATCTCAGCCGCAAGCCAATCCTGGATCTCCGGGTAGGCGGCGAGATGGGTGATCACATAGGTTAAAGTGATGGCTATAGAGTCGTGGCCTGCAAAGTTGAAGACGAAAATATTACCAAAAAATTTCTGCTTCTTTCAGCCCATGTAAGTGATGTGAAGTGCTGACCTCGGAGGTTCTGGCTGCCTCTTCAGATGCTCGAACATGGCACTGATGAAATTGCCTCTGTGGGGCTTGCCTTCAGCTATGAGTGCCTTCTCTTCTTTGATACTCTCAGATATGTGCTTCTTGAATGTACTCGTCGCTTGGCCGACTAAACGCCAGTGCTTTGGGAGGAACTGCTGCAAGCTTCCCGTCAGAAACTTTGGACCCAAAAGCATGATCAATATAGCGTTCTCCAGTATTAAAGAAAGGGAGTCTTTGTAGGTCAATGAATCGCCTTCTCGCAATGCTTCGTCGGTGGAGCGGTCAAAGGAATACGACTTTCCGAAGCCAGTTGTTGAGAGGACATGGAGAGAGAACCTTCGAACGTCTTTGCCAGTCTGTCGAATGTGGGAGCATTCTTTCCAGAAGTCGAGCGTTTCTGTTGCCTGGGGAATACATTCTGTCCAGACAAGACCCATATTTGGTTCGCCAAAGGGAGGGGCCGTAGCTTTGCGATGTCTTTGCCAGTCTCTGCCCTCGACCTAGCAATTTGTTTAGCAGCTTATCCTCAAATCAAAGGTAAGGAGGGTGGACCGGCACGCCAGATCGCTTTGTTCGCAGACTTCAAAGTGACAGGCCCCAATAACAACGCATACCAAATTGACGAAGCACGTAAGCATACACAGCATGCGGGCTTGCAGGACAAGGTGGCGTTTGGGTAGGGTGATTTCATGGAAATGCCATTCGCTGACAATAGCTTCGACGCCGTGTATGCCATCGAGGCCACCCTTCACGCCCCCTCACTGGCGGCAGTTTATGCCGAGATTCATCGGGTGCTTAAACCTTCCAGTATATTTCAGTCCAATAGCCAATCAACTATAACCTTGCAATGGTTATAAGATCTGTAGCAATTCCTTTCAACGAGAGTCAGTACCCCTAGTTCATTGCATTCAAGAGAACGGCTCTGCACTTCTGCCACGTTCTATCCTTAGTCGGCTGATGTGGGACTAGATATTAACATGATTTCTTGTTCTATGACCTCTCCCGTAGAGTCGTCGACACGTCTCACTGTATAGTTCGAAGGCTTCTTGCCAGATTGCTGGCTACCTTGTCCACTGTTTATAGGCCCCAGAGGTATAGAGCTGCAGAGCTGTCCGAGTATATTCGAGAAGAGGGTACGTGTTTCGCAAGGTAATATCGATAGCTGCGCCTTGTCGGAAGCTTTCGTTTTCCACTTTTTAAAGTACATCTGCAGCGGCGTCAACTCTTGACGCGCCCTTTTTGCCCTTATGTTGATGCCTGTATACATGTTAGCTTTTAATTGGAGCAATTGTATCACCATACCTACAGTGTTCTTGTGATGGAATACTTTGCAAACGGTTTGATGATGTGGCGCGCCGATAATCATGGGTCCAGGAGAAATGGGTTGCAAATGCCGTTGTCAGGCAGCCATCGCCGTAGGGGTTTGAGACGAGCTTCTTCATGCGCAAAGTTTCGCACGGCATCAGAGAGTTCTTCGGACAGGATTGTCAATGCATCACATTGGAATGTGGTTTGTAGGTTGAGGTTTTGGCATTCAGTGTTACGGGCTTTTCAGCGGTTTAGGCACAATGGACTATAGGCTCAGTATGGGAAGCTACGACTTACAACACCAGAACACCACCACACCATGCAGTGCTGACACCATGAGGTTTTAATATTCACAAGTCAGAAACGGCTTCAGAACGCAAAGAAACAGGTCTCATATTGATGGAGAGAAGCCAGAAACTAAGAAATCGCGGTGCCTAACCTGCCATATGTCTGCCCTGCCGAGCCAGACGACAAGGTTATTTGCAGCGACCACTCATCTGCACAAGTATGCAGGCGACAAAGTCTATGTGTATCCAACCAAATTCCATCCTGAACAAAACCCCAACCAGTTCCCAGTGAGCGGCAATTGATCTCCAGCTCCTCTCCCAGCAAATTCCATCTCGTGTTGTGCCAGTTCCCAAACCCAAAGAAAGTTCTACAGATGAGTTAATAAAGGACGAGTGGAACATGGTGGGTGGTACTTGCCATGTCGAAAACAGAATGCGCCATTCATAATTTCCTATCAATTTCCATCCCTCGTTGAACCCAAAAACCAGTTCCCTGCCTGATCTTGAATTAGTGACTGTGGAGCGAAGATGAGGAAGTTGAGGGAGGTGCGACTAACCATGTTGAAAATAGAATGCGCCATTCATAATTTCCCATCAATTTCCATCCCTCGTTGAACCCAAAAACCTGTTCCCTGCCTGATTTTGAGTTAGTGACTGTTAAATGAGAAGGAAGACAATATTAAGTGTGTGACTTACCATGTCGAAGAAAGAAATGCAAACCAAGAAGTGCTTCCATGCACAAAACAAACACACGCTGGCTCGATCCAAAGGAGAGCGGGGTATCACAACAAAATGAGGTATCGCTGTTGCCTCGATGGATGAGGACTTGGGATAAGAATGTATCGCTGTTGCCCCAAATAAGTGAGGACTTGTGCCTTGATAGAAAGGACTTTGGATAAGAATATATCGCTGTTGCCTCAAATGAGTGAGGACTTGTGCCCTAATGAGAGGGACTTTTGCCTTGGGTGAGAAGGACTTTGGATAAGGATGAATCGCTGGTGCCTCGAAAAAGAGGGCTTAGGACAAGAAAAATTGCTCAATCAATATCGCATGTCGATTCGTCCGAAATGCCCCCGTAGAGGTCTTGGGTTTGGGAAGGTGACCTTCAGGATGAGCGATAGGCTGGCTTAGGATCCCTATAAAGTCCGGGATTATTTGCTCTGTATCTGTTTTCGGCGGCCTTAAATGCAGCTTCAGCTTCGAAAAGAGCTTTGGCCGTAAGCTTTGCCTTCCGGCGCACGTCGCTCAATTCCGTTGCGGTCCGAAACATCGTCATGTACCCGGGAGGAAACTCATAGTTAGGGCCATCACTAGATCACGGAGTTAGTTACTTCCTCTTCAAGAGTGTTTTGAGAGCAGGAGAAGAGTAAGTTCTCTTTTGAGGAAATGGGTGGGGTGTAGTTGGGGTACATAAGACAAAACATGATAGAAGGGGGTAGGATAAAATCAAAGAGCCAGTTAGACTTACGAGGGGGGTGACGATGATTCTGGTGTTGGGCTTCGGGCATAGACGCGGGGAGGCTCGACGTAAACGTCGGCTTTGTTGCCGCAGCTGAGGAGGCGTCGGATGAAACCTCTCAATCCCATTTTTGAGGATTATTGCGAGATGTTTTGTGTATGTATGTGTGTGTGTGTGTGTGTTTGTGTGTGTGTTTGTGTGTGTTTGATTGTTTTGGTTGGCAAAGTTTAATCAAAATTGTTGTTGGAAGCTTTCTGGGTGAAAAGAAAGAAGGAAAAAATCTTACCACCGAGGAGGGCAGAGGTCCCTTTATACCTCTCCCTGAAGGCTAGAACTCTAGCTGGAGAGTCACCGTGTAAGAATTTATGATGGCATGATAATGCTAGCTTACCGTTCAAATCATTGTAGTTATCGCATCTTTTGGTGTTTTGTTTTGGTTCTGGTGGTTCAGCATTTTAGCGAGGCTAAAAGGGGGGGCCGTCGGGGACTAGTCGCTCCGGACCGGTCGCGCCTCCAACCTTAAATCAGCCCTACCAGATCTGGTGCGAGTAGCTTTTCATCGGATCGCTCCTGCTATACGGACCAACCATTAAGGTATATAAACAAGGTAACTATCGCCTACTAGTCCTCCGCTAATGTAGCCATTTTATCGCAACTAATTTAACGCTTCGTAATAATATCCAGTAGCTTATTATTACATCGGTCCTACTATCCAGATCAGTCACTAAGGTAGAACCTAAAGTACGCTATATGACCAACCTTCTACCTCCCAGCCCCCTCTCCCTCTAATCTCCCGATAATACAGACATTTTATCGCAACTAGTTTAATACTTTATAAATTAATCTAGTAGATTACTATTACATCGCTCCTACTATCAAGATCGGCCACCAAAGTAAAATCTAAAGTACGCTATATAACCAGCCCCCCTCCCTCTAATCCCCT
>QGMJ01000461.1:0-26563 GCA_007821545.1 Lachnellula subtilissima
GCTTGGGATGGAGGGATAGATGAAGAGAAATGGAATCAATGAAATGAACGCTGTCCTTTCATGACTGTGACTAATGACTTCACACCTAACACCGTCGCTCGTTCGTACATCAATTAATCCATTACCTCTTTTGAGCCCGCGTAGTCGTTCGTTTAGTATCTTACGTAATCGGCTTCTCAGTAAACGAAAATAGGCATAAGCTGAGCTAGTTGAAGTTCATCGCACAATCTAATATAAGGGTATCGATGATGATCAACTCACGCAATTGTTACCGCGATCTTCCTTTAAAATTTTCGAGCTAGGAAAGGTTAACCATCTATCCATCTATCACAACGTGGAGCGATGCCCGACATATTATGTTTTATACCTAAGGTACCTATGAAGTATGCGTATCTGGTGCCGGGAAGGAAGTAAAGTACTGTAGTATTGTGCAAGTTGCAACGTATGGATTGTTCTACGAGATCGAGAACTCTGGTACGTGTTTAAATGCTTTATTTCTTATGCACTAGACTTGCTGTACTTTATATTTGTATATTTTATTCATTCAGACCTTCACAACATGATTGCTGCTTCTAAACGCATTTAGACGCGGTCGGAGAAATAGTCTTTGCACTGTGGGAGGGTGGGGTAGGTGAGATCTGAGAGAGTCTGGGAACTTTTCTGGGAGAGATATGGAAGGAAGGAAATTAACTTGTATGTATGCATGAACCCTTGCGGAGAGCTTATGAGTGGATGAATGACTACTTTGATAACAGTGGTTATGGAAACTAGATCAAAGCACCATCTACACATGCCCGGTGGATGATATACTAAATAGTCTAAATTGCATACAAAGGGCCTTTCTCATTCTCTGGCTTTGTAATGGGTGGTTGAATAAGAGTAAACGACCAATGAATAAGAGATACTTAAAGGTGTGTATCACAAATTATATCACGTAAGTTGGGTACGCAAAATTACATTGTCGGTATGTGATATGGAGAAATAAGGTAGGCCATTGCTTGCTTTGATTATCTGCGGTTTCCTTGCAAAGACCATGGTTATTGCTAGACTTACGGTTTGATTCAAAGAAAATGGAAAGCCGTTGCCTGTTAGCAAAGAAATAGTTGTGTAGATTTCGATGGCATGGCATGGTAAGAAAGGCTCTGTACGGCGCCGCAGCGGTAAGAAAATGGGTATGGATAAATGGGATGCAGCATGTTGAACATGGATTGATTCCTCTAGGGTATCCTGTTCGTATATCACCTGCTTGCTATCTTGGCTTCATGCTTTTGCCTTGCTTTTATTGTTCTATAGCAGCTTGCTTGGAACTCAAGGAACAGTTTACAAAGGGTCGGGAGAGGTAGGTCACGTGGGATTTTGCCTTTATGCGGTGCCTTTGTTTCCTGCTTTGTTGTGTGCGATGAACTAGCCCTAAGATGGAACAGTGCTATTATCATGTTTGCAGGGATAGCAAGGGAAGGTAGTCGTCATTCTGTTGGAAGGTCGATGCATGAGTGAATTGGCCTTCGTTTCAAGTGTTGTGTGTGCATTGTAATCTTGCTCGTGTTTTGACAATAATGACAATAGGAATAGGATCAGCAGAGAGTGTATGAATCACCAGCTGCTATTATTGACTCTATGAATATTATATATGCAAACCCTTGAATATGTCAGGATAATACTTCGTGACTTATTGAGAAGTGATAAAGGTAGTGTGAGTGCGGTGGATTCTTCCTATTCACATATACCTAACCCGTCCTTCCCCGCTCCACCTCCACTCATTCACCTGTTCATTGTCCTGACTTGTGCCATCTATCCCTCTGCCAATATTGACGCCTTACCCAGTTCGGCTGGCCGAAGGTGATCGAACTGTCTATGCCCCCCTCCACCGCTCGCTTAGCCCCGAATACCCGTTACACAAGGCAGGCAGGTAAACAAACTTTTCGCCTCCCACCCATGACCCATTAAGCAATCCGCACTTTGGATTATTGAATATTTACACGTTGGTGTTCTTGCTCTTCCTCTTCCTCTTCTACCTGCCTCAACACCTACTTATATCTTGCATTGATTGCATTGCATGGTACACATACCGCAAATACATTTCACACTCTCTGCCGCTCTGTCTGAGGACTGAACCCAACTCAAGAGATCCCTTTCCCTGACGCGAGGAGTGCGGACGCCGCAGCGATGGGTAAAAAGAGTCGAGGAAAGAAGGCTGCTCAAGATGTCATCGACAAGCAGCTTGAAGCACAGGTTGCAGAGACTAGGAGACAGCTTGCCGCCCAATCTGTGAAGGACGTGCAGGATTACAAGAAAGTTGAGGATTTGGAAAAAAGAATTGCTGCGCAAAAGATAATTGACGAGCAAAAGCTGGCAGATGCTGAGAATAAAGCAAAGATCGAGGCGCGACCTATGGCAACTCCGAAGAAGCGAAAGCCTAAGGAGAACCAAGAAAAGATTGATCTGCCACCTATGAAGTCTCCGAAGAAGCCTGAGCCTAAGGAGGTTCAAGCCAAGATTGATTCGCGGCCCATGAAGTCTCCGAAGAAGCCTGAGCCTGAGGAGGTTCAAGCCAAGATTGCTGCCCGACCTATGATGACCCCGAAGAAGCCAAAGCCGAAGATTCGCCCAGCCTTGCCCCCTCCTAAAGGTAACGACGACGGTTTTCCTGGGTTCAACAAGCAGAAGCCGGTGGCACGAGTTCTGTTCGGTCGGACTGTGAAGCAACCAGATCGTCCAGAACGCCCCATCGATCTCTCGTTTGTTGGCGACCAGGATGATGAGGATGATGAGGATGATGATGATACCTCGTCAGCTGGTGTTCCTAAATTTCAATTCTCGGCCGCCACCCCTCAAAACGCTTCAGTCTGCTCTACTATTCCCCGAAAAGCTAAACGATTATTGAACCCCAAGACCAATCAGGGTTCTTTCGCATACACAGCACCCAATCCTCCTCTTGGTGCTCAGTCTTCACCTCTTTTCAATGTCGGGCATGATCCAATCTTTACACAAAATGTCAATATGAACGAAGAAACCCCAGTCTCTTCTACAGTCATTACGCCATCTGAGGCTATTATACCTACGTTTGACTCCGGTCAACCATTCGCCTTCGGCCAAGATGCCAACCCCTTGCAGGCACAAACTCAACCACCACCTCCCACAAATCTCCAGCAACCTTCTGTTCCACAAGCAAGTGCGGTCAATGACCAAGGCGTTGGTATGAGCGATAGTGAGGAGGAAGATATGACAGTCCCATCCGAAGAATCGAACCCAGAGTTTCACCAGGAACAGGCCAAGCAATATGAGGGCGTCAGCATTGATCTCAGTACTTCCGAAGGCACTCTAGCCCAGGACAGTGAGCATGAAATGGGTGATGCGCCTGCGGATACCTTGCCAGAAGTCACCCCAATTCCACCAACCATGAATGTGGCTGCTGATGGAGGATCCAATGCCACCACTTCAGTCGTTCTGCCATTATATGACGGCAATGCGGTGGATGCATTCGGCGGCAACACCTATCCAAGTGTCCCGTCGACTGTGAATGATGCAGTGTTTCCCTCTGGACCCAGCGCTTCTCCTCTTCCACAGTCGGATAGCTTTGAGGTACCTAATACTCCTGTCGTTCCCCCACCACCTCAGCCCACTACACATCATGAGACCGAGTCCAATGTGGAAGCCAGCGTTTCAGATGATATGGAGATTGACACCGCTCCTGCTACGAGCTCTGATGAGCTAATGGGGATGGAGCCTTTACTGGGCGAGAAGGGTAAGGAGAAGGCGAATGAGCAGGATAATAGTTTGAACCCATACGACTCTGACGTTTGTGATCACACCTCTTCCCCATATAATCAAGAGATGGGTATGAACATTGCCAACTATGAGGATGCAGAAATGCTGCCTACGCCAAATTATCCCTGGCCCTATGAGCAGGACTTGCACTCTGGGCAACTGCCTGAGCTGACCCCGAGCCCTGTACAGCTTAATGGAAATCCATCCGACTTCGAGAAATCATCTGAGCAGTTTGACCGTACGGAATACCTTGAGCAAGTCAACGCGCAGGTCCAGAACCTTACTTTCGAACAACTCTCTGACTTTACATTGCACTCCGAGAAGTTGCCTGAACAGCTTACTGATGAGGAACTGCATGCGCAGAACTGGGACTTTGGGCCTGTCTCCGAGCATGAGCACATCTCTGACTCTGAGCACGTTGGACCTGAGCACGTCTCCGAGGTTGAGGACGTTTCTGAGTCCGAGCAGATCTCCGAGCCTGAGCACGTTCAGCCTGAGCACGTCGAGCCTGAGCATGTTGAGCTTGAGCATGTCTTCGAGCCTAAGCAGATTCCCGAGCCTGAGCAGGTCTCTCAGCCTGAGCAAGCCGAGATCCCAGATGAAGGCGATAGTTTGGTGACTGCTCAAGGAGACAGTCCTCCAACAGAAGACCCTCCGACAGAAGACCCTCAGGCAGAAGACTTGTCCAAGGACGAAGCCACTGATCCGAAGCTTGATACCCAATTTGCCGTAAGATAATTTTGTTCCCTTCCCCTCTTCCCTTACCCTCATGGTTGTCACTTCGAAGAAGTTGTATACTTCGTACTTGAACACTGCTAATTATCTACTCCGTAGAAGCAGGATGTCTCAAGTGACATTTCTGTGGTTCTGAGCGGCGCATCTGAGTCTCTGGCCCAAGCATCCAACCAAGAATTGGTTGCACCTAAGCAAGAGCTCGTTACTGTCCAGTCATGCCCAAGTGGCAGTCCTGAGATTTCGAGCAATCCATCAGAGTCTCAGCTCCAACCACTTAGTCAAGATATCGCCACAGCCACCCCACACCAGGACATGGCTAGCTTGCAGCCCAATGCCGTTCAAGACCCTTTTACTTCCGATCTTACCTCCCTCCGAAAGGAACGGGATTCTTTGAAGGACCAGTTGGTCGAAGCTAAAGAGACATCAGTCAAAGAGAAGGCAGAGATCAAGTCTTTGAATAAAAAGCTTCGTGATGCAGCCCAGATTGAGCAGGACGCGGCGACTGATTACAAGGAGCTATGGGACAGATATGATAATTCAGAACCTGGAAAACTTGCAAGAAATGTCAAGCAATTGAGGGCAAAGAATGATGGTCTCGAGACAGCTTTGGCCGAGAAGACCAAAGAGCTCTCAAAGACTAAAGCACAAGTTTTGAAATATCAGGAGCTCCTCAAGAAAGAGAAGTCTGATGCTATTGTCGCACAAGAGCTTAAGAAATACCAGATTGAGGGCGGATCGGTTGATACGACACCACCTCAAACTTACACTCTCGTCCAAAAGTTAGAGCACAAACGCCTTTCCAAACAGTCCTGTACAAGCTATTTGCAACAGAAAGACAGCCTGGATCGCAGACTGGAGCGCGAACGCGTTAAATTTGGGATGGAGCCAGACAATACCAACGACAAAGGCCCTTCTTTCGGTCATGGCAACCCAGATGTTCCAGAACCTTCGTCCTCCAATGTGCAAGTCAGAGGCAACCGTCCTCGGAGCAACTCCCTTGGCGCCGATCCTTGGGCTGAAGATGATGATATGACCAACGACAATAGCCCTCTTTCATCTGGTGCTCTCATGGCAGGTATTCCACAAACTCCGTTCTCTACTGTTCAAGTTGGAAACAACCGTCCTCGAAGCTCTTCTCTTGGTGCCGTCCATCGTTCAGCAAAGACTATTACGTCTTACAACAAGGCAGCCGCAGATGGCTCCGCTGAATCTCACATTGCTTCTTCTCACATTGCTTCTCCTGTTTCGCCACTTTCGACTGTTGAGTCGTCTAAGACCTCAATTGGAATTATTGCAGATGGCTCCGCAGAGCCTCCCACTGCTTCTCCTATTCCGCCAGTTCCGACTGTTGCGTCGTCTAAGACCACAGTCCCTTCCTCAGAGCCAGAACACAAGCTCCCCGACACCGACCCCACAAACAACGCTCCTAATCGTAAGAACAATCCCTTATACCTATTATAGCCTCTGCTAACGTTTGATTCGTACCTACAGTTGATCGATCAAAGTCAGATGGTCGTGGTCGCAATATCTTCTTCCTCCTACTCAGCTTCATTCTTGGAGCAGCTACCTTTTCCGTTTTTGGCCAACAAATTTCCGACTTCACCCAAAACACCATCTCTCTTGTCAAATATCGTACGTCTCAGCCTTTGGTCTTATCCAATGGTACTGCCAACAATCACGCTCCCTCTTCTCCCGAAGACCTCTGGCATCGTCCGAACCCGGCGATCGCCCTTGAATCCCTCACCTACTCTCTTAAACCAATTCTAGCCGAACCCCCCTTTCCGATCGACAATGTCGAACCCTCCGACTACAAGATGTACTTCTCTGCACATCATATTGGCATCTACAAAGCCTTGCAATTGCAAGCCGCCGATCGCGACCTCCGAGCCCAACTCCACAGCCTCTTTTCAACTACCATGCGGGTTCTATGTTCAAGATCACCGACCACCCTTGTCCTTATGTCCAATACATCCCCGAAGAACCCAACGCTTCCTTCTTCACAAAGTCCCGCGAGTACATCTACCATCAATACTGCCGCACCATCATCACCCAGGACCCAAACTCCTTCGCTGGCGAAGTGATTATGGGTCCTTGGGAAGATTTGGGCGCAGGTGTTAGGGGTAGAAGTGTAGAAGTCAAGGCTCCTCCTGGTACGCGGAGACCTGATCGGATGTCCGCCCCACGGTTCGACATTCGTCAGCCTGACAAGGAAGTTTGATCGATCGCCCACGTCGCATAGACTCTACCATGACCAATGCATGGTGGCTTATGAATACTTTGAGCTGTTGAAGAGATATCATCAGGATACTTGCAGTCTCATTCCTTGTACCATCACATCACCATCTCCAAAAAGAAGAGATGGTCAAAAAAGCACCAAAAAACCCCGAAAAAAGAAAAACAAAAAAAGCCGAGACACAAAGGGGAGGATGAGAGTGTCTCATGTCATGATTATGGTGGAGGACTTGGAAGCACTTAGGATCGAACGGTTCGCCGTCTTCGATGCCTTCTGTCGTGGAGACAGTATCAGTCACTTGGTTGATGATAATGTGCTTGCCAATTGTACGGCGTACGGCGCATCTGGCGCATTTCTTTCTTTTCAAAAGGACTACGGTCCAGCTACGGCTATTCTTCATGTTCATTTTCCTTTCCATTGTCTTGTCCTATCTCTTTCAAAGATCGAGAAGGTCATTCCATGTATTTCACAGCCTTACTCTTCATCACCCAAACCATCCCACATCGCTCAGTAGCGGGCTCGGTGCAGCGCGCGCATCTCTCCGGAGATGCTGTGCTGTGCTGTGTCTGTTTACGGTGCGATGTGGGATTGGGGCGGGTTGATGGGCTTTGGCTTTTTGTTTGGGGAGATTGATTCGTGGTTTAGGTACATAGGATAATTGACTTCATAAAATGAAAGACATCATAAATAAACATCATCTTGTGTTGCTTCTGCTTGATAATAATTTCGATTGTGATCAATGCCGGACTTTTACTAATAAATGACCGGAATATGTTTAACGTAATATAGGTATTGCATGGGTTGGTATGCGGAATCGGGTCTTTAACATTTCATTACCAGCTTAGCATGTGTGAGATAAAACTCTACATCATACCTACCTAGGTAGGTATATAACCGGTGGATATAGGCTAAACAGGTGCTTGTATATACCTATCTACCTTGTGCTCTTCATTCTCAGCCTGAGCCAGTACAATACCGCCTCAACACGGACTCCCCACCTACCTACTTATTCATCACGCAGCTCTCACTACCTCATGCTAAGCAATAACTCCCGCACTTACAGGCGATGCGCTCCGCGACTGGGACTACATGCAGCGCCAGCGGACGACGCACGAATTCATCAACGACACGTTCAAGCTATGCAGCTCGCAGGCGCACGACCACAGCCTCATGGAAGAGACAGGGCTCATGGACAAGATGCCGGCGCGCGGGCACTGGAAGAAGGCGCGGGAGCTGCGTGACGTGACGGAACGCTTGATGTATGGGATACTGGGCGGGCTGGCGCTGGTTGTGCCGATGCTGGTGGTCATGGTGTTGCATAATACTGTTCTCACGGCCCTGCTTACCGTGTCGGTGGCCACGATCCTGTTTGCGGCGTTGTGTGCGTTGTATGCGGAGGTAGGGCCGATGCAGCTTGTTGGGGCGACTGCTGCGTATGCTGCTGCTGTGCTGGTTGTGTTTGTGGGGACTACGAATCCTTTGACTTAGGTTGAATAGTAAACGGGGAGGATGGTGGATCAGTCTGCTATGATGGGGAAAGGGATTTATGTTTGAAAGTAAATCGGCTTTCATTTCGGATAAGGCTGTACTGAGATGAGATCGATTGATTGATTGATCGATCGATCCGTATTAGCCGACGAGGTGGATCTGTATTGCACGGTGTTTTAAATAAGCTTCTGGAGAGGATGAGTGGTTTGGTTTGTTTTGTGTTGTATGGGCAAACAAGTGGCCTGCTTGGAATATCCGTGTCATGATTTTGGTTTCACTTCTATCATAATATGCCGTTTTGCTTTAACTACTAACCGGCTTTTGCCCATCGAAATCCAACTTTTCCGATCTGTTCCTTGCAAAGATCGAGATTTAGAAAAAAAGTTGAACTAATACCATCTAGGCTTTATTCAGGACAAATCTCACGCGCTGATCCGTCTTATATGAAACATTATCTGCAAACGCTACCTTACGCAGGCGTCGAGTTAAGGGTTTCTGGATTTGTTAATCGAAGAGCCTCTTTAAAAATACACGGAGTCTTAACACTGGATTATTTTTGTCCAGGGTCTTTATCCCAATGACATCAAGTCTATAAATGAAGAGAAGATAAGATGCTAAAAACAGGATATACGCACGCCGGCCTCCAGACCCAATATTAAATTTCCAAACCACCGTCAAGAACATTCATAACTTCATAACCCTTCCCTATTGACATTCTACTCACCACTAGCGCCGCCCTGCTTCAACTCCTAGGCGACCCATTCCCTTTATAAAGCAACTACCTCCAAACCTACAAAGCGCTAAATACTTGTCTGGACCCTCGTCAATTCATCCTCAAGTTTCAGGATCCTCTCGCTATCCCGCAATGCCTGTCCCTGAGCCACACCCAGTTGTCCCTGCAGCTCCAGGTTCCGCCGCTCAAGATCCTCATTGACATCCACAATCCCATCAAGCTTGGCCTTCCACGCACTTCCCTGACTCCGAGCCACGCGGACTCTTTTGCCTTCAGCGGCAAGCTGCTGTCTGTACCACGTAATCTGTTTCAGCAACGGCTCTCCCAAAGGTCCATCATCGAATGTTTTCGGGGCTGGGAGGGATTTGGAAGGCTCGTTGCGGTGGTTACTCTTGGTGGATTTTCCAAGGCCTAGGGCGACTAGGTTTTCGGGAATCGTAAATGGTGCTGGATCGGGATTTGCAGGACCATTTTCCCAGTGCGCTTTAAGCTCTACCGGCGCAACGCAACATGCGCCCATTGCCTCTGTAAGGCTTTCCTCTTCGGAGCTCGTTTCTACGGTGGAGATCTCGGTTGGTTTTCCCATCTTGAATTCGTCGAAATTAGCTGCGGTCCAGTTAGGTATTTCGAGACTGGGATTGCTGAGATCCTTGTTGCGTTGCCTCTTAATCCAATGAGGAATCCTGGAGTTTTTGTCCTCCGATATTGGTTTCTCGGGTTCTTCAAGTCCAAATGTGAATGTTTTGCCGACATACTGATTGTTGTCGAATCGGAATGAGGCTTCATCAGGAAAACCCGCTATAACTAAAAGAACATATAGGAATAGGCGTTTTATAAGTGGTATTACGATTAGGATATAGTTAGCAATAGGCTAGCAGAGAACAAAACGCTAAAGGATTATGGTATATAGTAGGAGAAGCAGTACGGTTAGTTCTTGCCTAACTCTTCTATATCTAATTATATATCCGGTAAATATAGTTATTTGGATGATAGCAGTGCAAGCTGGAGGAATCAATACGCTTATAAGCGTATTAGTTGGTAGGGGGCCTTAAGAGGTTTGTTTATCTAAGTGACAGTAGAGATTCGAGATCGCTGGCAGGTACTGTACCGGTAATATACTGCAAATTAAGGCGAGTGAATTTGGGGGAAGGGCATAGTGAAGAAAACGAACACGTGAACGTTTTATAGTTATATCTAATTATATAAATAAATATCACATGCCGGTTGATATATTGGAAATTCCAGTATATCTAAAGGCAGCTAGGAATTCTTAAATTCTGATATCACAGACTTTGACTATAGAAACACCTTGGAAAAAAGAAACCATTTCTTGAAGCTTTCAATACTACACTCTTAAGTCTAACTACACTGCCTAACCGGTGCTAGCATGGCCGGTCTTAGCTCTTAAACCAGACTTAAAGTTCGTCGGGCTGTCGAATCGAAATTTGGGCTTTCACCGATAAATATCCCTATTCCTATGCGTCGATATACGCTCGAGTCCGAGCAGGGCTCCAAAATAAGGAACGTTTCTCGCATTGATGCCTTATCATTATAGATCCTAGACCTGACAAGCATACACAAATATTTGGTAGGAGGTGTTCGGAGTTTATCGTCAAATTGACCTGCACATCTCCATGGAAAGGGGCCTTTTTGAAAATCCGGCTTCTCATCGCCAACATCAAAATACGGTGGGTTATGGTCTTTTCCTTTACTAGAAACGCTCAATACGAATTCTGCAGTGGGCCCATCTAAGATTAGTCGCGTGAATTTGACGTCGGATATCAGAGGCTCAGAAGTCCAGTCGACTGCCCATTCAACAAGTTTGATATGATCTCGAATTTCGTGAAGCCTGTCTTCATTGCTTCCAGTTCTATAATTCGGGAAATCGAACCAAACCTCGTGAGGACACGATAACCAGGTCCAGGATGGAATATTAGACAGATAGTTCGACGTCGGATCAACCCCTTCCACCAATTTGTCGATTCTCATCCATAGCAGGTCTTGATTAAAGGAGCGTTCCCAGAGGCCCAGAACTAGAGTATCTTTTGTGGCACGCTGATAATGTCGGACAATTCCGGACAAGGCTGGAAGCCTATCCCTTGGGAAAGAAAAACGCCGTCGCGAATAACTCTCGATCCATTTCCACCATGTTCTGTTCGCCTCATTTTGAGGATCGTCCCGTAAAATAGGAATCGAACTGTTTTTTGAAGTCGACCGATCAAAAGAAATGCCTATCTCAGTTCGGCATTCGGATCTACACTCCCAATAGAGTCCGGACTTCATGCAGTGTACAGTGCGATTTGAAAGTACCATTTCTTGAAGGACCCAACCTCTTGTGTTAAGCACTGATTCCCCTGCAAGTGCTCTTATATCGCTTGGCTGTACTCGTATAATGATTCCATCACCATCTCCACTATTTTTAACAGTCACAAAGGCGCTAGGGTGGTTCAAACTACAGTCGTCATCGGGCTTTAGCGGAAAGCAACCCATAGAACCGTTAGCTGCATCCGAGGCGGCAATTGTAATTGAGCTTCCAGAATAAATATCTCGCATTTTAGAAGCTTCAATCCCCCATTCTATATCATCGTCCTGCACTATACATAAAGCATCAATCCATATATAGCGGATGTCCAAGTGGCGTGCTAAAGTGATAGCATCCTGTAGAGTTGAAGGGAGGAGTTCGTAAGGAATCTCTTGCTCGTAGGATTCCACTTTCTTTTTTGTCGTACAGAACTTTGCACCCCCCCAGCAGTAACTCAGCGTAGCATATCTGATATTTGGCGTGCATTGCTCCTGCAAGCAGTGGGATTTGACAAGCCTAGGAGGAAGGCCTCCACGCGATCCAACATCAATCAACCTCTTTGGCATGTCACCTGCAAGAGGTTTGCACCTTTCATGTTGCAGCTCGCAGTCTTGGAGCCAGGCCTTTAAAATAAAAACCTTTTCGGGGATTGACGTCGTAGCAGCTTTCCAAATCGGCAGGGCTGCGCTGATGGCTGGACGGAGACAATTTTAATAAACACCAAGCAACAGATTCACTGTGTACTCACAATTTTTGTTGCAGGTGCTGATAGAAAAGGGATCCAGAAAATTGAACCCGCGAGCATCGAGATGAACCTCTAACATCGCCCAGGATAATCCCCGACTTGCCTGTATTTCCCTTAGTTTTACCTTTATTGCTATCGAATCGTACTCTAATTTGTCAATTGCAGGCCACCTTTTCCGTGATTTTTCTAGGGACCAATCGCCTAGCATAACTTTGCAAACCGAACACTTTAAACTAGAGTTCTCAAGAAGCCCTAGGGTCGGATGATGAGCTCGACCTTGTGATGACTCTTCCTTTAGTGGAAGTAAGCCATTGCAAAAAGAGCACAGCTCCGCGACCGCAGGATCCATGGTTATTTCAGGATGTATGGAGGTATATGAACAAAGAGCGCGAAGCACTCAACGTCAGACGTTGAGCATACCCCATTTTCCAAAAATGGTGGCGACACCCACGTGACTGTCTCATCTCGGCAACTTCGGTTGTCAGTGTGACGCGCTGCGTCCGCACATTGTAGAGAAGTCGGTTAAAAAAAAGACCGCATGTTAGAACACAACTATACGAGTATACGATGATGAGGCTAGCATACAGAGGTCAAGTCATATAATGTGGATTGTGTGTATTCTAAGGGTATAACCAAATACCCGACGACCAGTTTTGTGGTCACTTATGCTTATGTCAGCAGCTAAATCCAACACCGCAAAACTTGGTTACTAGTCATCGGAATACCATATCCCGTTTTCAACTTCCCGTAAACTATTTCATTTTTCACCCCCTGCCAGAACCAGAACTGTCTTTCGCTTTCTGTAAAATTGCTCTATTAGCAAATGGTATAGTAATACGGTCAACTAAGAATTGAAATTGACATGTCGAACAATATATTGTGCGCTTAAACCTGGATTGTATTCAGGCAGATTTTAGTGGACTTTTATCTGGAATTTAACTATTATGAGTCCTAAATACGGTTCTGAACTGAGGCTCATGTTGGTCTAGACGGTTGAGATAGCCCAATAACCTACCTATGAAGCGGTAGCAGAACTTTTCATGCCAGGCTCGAACCCCCAGCCCCTCTCCTCGAACATCAAGCGCGCCCCTGCCACACCTCCCGAAGTCGGTACAAACTTGGTTATCCTAACAATCTTACTCTATCGTTGATCTCTCGCACTGGAGTTCCGGACGTGTCCTACACAGCCTTTTAGGACGACTACTGTACGATAGTGATCTTCGAGAAAAATATTACATTTCTTAGTTCCTAAGGGCGTTTTCTGGCCACTTAGATGATTTAGATGTCTTGCTTATAGGATTTAAGGTTGTCTGCTAAAACTTCAGCCTCAAGAACATTCAATTATTTGAATTTGAGATCAAATATTTAAATAAGCAGAAAGTTGCACTTGATATGCATCTTTATTATCTTCTTATCTTGTTGTAATAGAAACTTTCCCTGAATATAAAATAAACGGCCCTAAAATGCTAGCGCTGAGAAAATATTCTTAGTTCCTGTGGTATGCCTTGCCATGCTGCTGTTCTTAATTTAGCATTGTATCTGCAGAACCGGGTATCCCTACTGTTTCGAGTTTCAGCTCCGCGGTTCGTGGGGAGCGAGTCGCAAAGCCATTCGCGCTGTAGACCAGGTGGCTTGGAAAAAAGCATGTGAGGCTTTTTCCGTGTAGGTATGAGTATCTTGAACCCCGAGATTTCTGCTCTGAAGCGTCTTCCTCTTGATCACCACTTCTTTTCTATCTTGCAAATCTAGGGTATGTCGTCTTCAAAAGGATATAGTCCGATCTAGATATCTTATGTATACCCTCTTCAATCTCTAGACGATGAATTCAATCAATCTTCATTGCCTTCCTGCAAGGCTGCAACAGCCCGCCAAGAGAATTCATCGCCAAAAGTCATAGGGAAGTGGGGTTTCAATCAATGGGCCACCTTTTCCGGAGATATCATTCTGGCGATATTTCCAATCCTTTTTATTGGTAAGTTTCTAACGAATACATTCTTAGTTGTTACGAACGTAATGCTGAAGTTTACTCTAGTTCTGGCTGCCATTGCAATCTCCCTAGATAAGAAGCCGACATCTGCTCTGGGTCATAACGTGGAGTCGGCGATTTCGCTGTCACCTACCATATTTCCGATTGTCTTTGCTGCAATAACGGGAAAATTCTTCAAAACACTGGGCTTGTTCTGGGCTGAGCGTGGAATAACATTAGGAGTATGACTTTCATTTTTGGGCTGTAACTATTCCTATACTCTAGTAATACTGACCTTCGCAGAATCTAGAAAGGCTGATTGGATGCCAATCCCTATTCGCAGCCGTGGAAAGACAAATTGCAATGAGGTGCAAATTTGTTTGGACTCGCAATAGTATTGATCTGGTCATTGTCTCCTGTTGGTGGCCAGTCAGCTCTCCTTCTCTTCAATAAATCACCAATAGCCGTATTGGCTAATAGTAGCGTCCGCTACCTATCTATCGAAGCAGCAATAGGTTCTTATATGGGAGGAGGAGATGCGTCATTTGAAGGTTGGCCATCGTATGGCCCAACTTTCATGACTGCCCTTAAGACCACGCGCAAGCTACATACAAAACTCGTCCCAAGATTTGTTTGGAAACGTCAAGATCCGAACCCTTTCCACTTTAACTCTTACTGATCCACCTCTTGACGATGATTGGACTAATGTAAATTATGAAGACGAAGTCTCCTACTCATCTCTGCTTGGAATTCCTGTCACCGGTATTCCCGCTGATGGTAATTCATCCTTCCAGATATTGAGTCGATATTGGAGTGTCGACTGCCAACTCAGGTATATCCTGCACTACAATGGTAGCGAGAGATCATCTTTACTCCAGTCTATAAGCAGCTTCATGATGCAGTTAACTACTACACAAAGCAGCTCTCCTAACGTTGTTGCCTCCTTCAATTTGACTTCTGTGACTTCTAACAATACCGAAAATGTTAGCATTGCAGACTGTGACTTGGCTTTTCAAGATGTTGAGTCACTTGTCGTCTGTCAAGGCCAATCTTGTCGAGTAAATGCCATGAGAGCTACAGTGACAGACCAGAGCAAAATACCCATTTCTTTCGGCAACGCTTTCAATATATTCCCCTTGGCAACAATAGGCGCTGTGTATCATGCGACAAAGGAGGGTAGCACATTGATATAGATGTGACTCAGTGACACCACTGCAGACTTTACGCCCTTTACATGGGCAAATCTCTCAAGTCTTCAGCCAGATGTTTTCAGCAGGAACTTGGGTTTGGCCTACAATTCCTTCTGGCAGTCAACATACGCGGAGCAGTTCCTTACCGGCAATCTCACCTCCAATATCAGCTTTTACGACGCCGACGTATCTTTCAACACGAGCCAGGCCCAGATCACACGCTTCGATGGCGATCAATATGTTTGTAACAGGGTCTTTGTAGGACTCTTATTCGTCATCTCTTGTCTCCTACTCATCGAGGCAGTATCATCAATCCTTCTCAAGAAATTAACTTTTACTCCCGACATTCTTGGCTATTTATCCTCCTGTACTCGCGATAACCCCTATGCAAAGGTCGGCCAGGCATTACATCTGGACGGCTTGCAGAGAACCAGAGCTTTGCAAAGCGTTCGCGTAGCTATTGGGGATGTAAATATTAGCTCTGATATTGGACACATTGCGTTGTCTACGACGGTCGAGGCGCAAAGTTTGAGGAAAGATAGGTTATATAACTAACAAGAGGATTTGAAGTAGATTGGGAATTGGTGCAAGTCCGGAGTTATGATAAGCTAGCCCAAATCGGCGGCTCATTATTTAAATAAAGGTGTAGAGGTAACGTACAACGAATTGAGAATTTGAAGATTTAGGAATGTTGGTCCTTACAAAGATCTAGGCACCATTTCTTAGATTCTCGAGAAAGGGAATGGAAAGGACTAAGATCAAGTTCTTAAGATACAATTAATGCTTTGAATTTCTTTGAATTTCTGGTGCTAGAGCAACTCGAGATTATTGACATAGCCCAATAATACTCCTCGTGACTCGTCCAATTCTGTATCAACTAGTACTACAACCTTGTCTCTTATGATCCTAGCTATTGTAGCTACGAACGGAACTTGCAAGCCTAGTGGCAGGCTCTCCAATCTAGGGCACGAGAGGCGGGATAGGCGCAAGGCAAAAATGCTAATCCAATAAATTTTGGAGTCTTTTAGGAATGAAATACTGGGAATGCTTTAATAAGAGGAGTTGAAACTAGATGCTGGCTTTGTAGGAAATCCGAATACTGCCACTTAGGGTCTGTAGAAGTAGGAAACACAGCCTAGTTATTTTATATTCTGAATACTCTTAGTCGTTTGCAAGAAACTTGCAACGGGGCTGATTAGCAAGGCTTTCTTCTGCGTCTTGAGCAGGGCTAAGAGGCGCGATACCGGCTCGATGCGGTTAAGAGACTTGACGTCGGAGATAAAGCTAAGAATAATACAAGGCATATCTAGTAAAATGTACTTAGTTTGGATTCGTCAATTTTTGGTGTTATTAAGGTGAGGCTTACGAGATCTTTGGGGTTAGCCGTCCCACGGTATAAAATACGAAGTAGCTTAACGTTTGCTATAATCTCGACTAGTCTCTTGCCTATTAAAAGCTGTCCCTAGGAAAAATAGAGCCGACAAAGCTACAGGTGGACTAGAGCCTCGTTTAAAGGGAGTACGAAGTACTACTATGCAAGCTCAATCTAAAATCTGCTCCTTCAGGAACCTGGAAGGGAGCAGAAATTGATTCCCGGGCAAAATTTGGTAAAGAAAATGTAGCCGGGGCACGCAGGGAGCCAAAATGGGTCCTATATTATAGTGCTTAGGATACTTAGGCTCTGCTCTGGGATGCTCCCCCTCAGTTCAGGTTAAAGCACCAGTTGCTCACGTCTGGAGACTAAAACGGAACCAGCGAAAGGGAAAATTAATCCTGAGTCTACTTGTATGGGGATTCTCATTAGTCAGACTGGGATCATCCTCCAAATACAGCGAAAATGTGTTTTTATGAAAAACTTGAGATGCTTGTGTTGACTTGACATCAAGCACCGAGAAATCGCCATTCTTATCCGTCTGTAGCGAGGACATGCTGGTGGTTTTTGGATGTAATAGGTGAGACGGAGTAGATTGCTGCGGTGGACGTTCTGACGAAACAGCAAACTCACGAAGTGTTCTTGTATGTTGCAGGATTACGGAACAAGATTTTGTTTATCACATAGGAAATGAAAAGTTAGTCAAGGAAGATGGATAGTTATTTTGTACTTTGTGAGATTTCTCACAGATGGCCCGCAGATGTCACGTGATCCGATCCGAGCCACTGCGACGCAGATATAAGTCACTTTGGTGGAGAGCTTTTTTCGACGAGAACATGATGAATATCCCTTACTTAGTAGTCAATGCACCATGGACAGAGAGATCTCATGGTTTTATAAACATGCTCATCTTCAAGCCTGGCACGTGATGCTACCCCCCTTTTCACCCCGTGAAACCTTGGCATCTTACAAACAGCTCCTTACATAGTCAAAATAGCGTCCCACTCGGTTTTGGACTTCGAATATGGTGTCTATTTCCCGACCCATAGCTTTAAACCAAATATTCACAAATTGTTTTAAGGTTGTGCTTTTTCGGAGTCGCGTCATATTTCCTCTGAAGATTCCTTTGTGTAGATTACCGCACCGCAGAGTGGAACACTCTGTCTAATTCATCTAAATTTGGTTATATCCTCAATAGTTAGTTATGCTCCTATTCACTTAACTATTGTCACACTCAACCTGATTACGTATGCAGCGTGGGCAGGTAGGCGTTGAGGGGCATCCATCCATCCAGATTCGTTGTTTTACCCGCCACCTGCTTAACAACTTCTTCTGCCCCAAATCTCAGAGATTCCTTCCTGTTTCCTTCGACATCGTGTTTTGCAAATCTTCCGCATCGTGAAACAGCATCAAAACAGAACTTATCAAGAGGACTACTTCCAACGTCTTACATTACTCGAGCTTTGAAAGGTATTCCAAGAGAATCACGTTTTCGTACAAATATCAACATCTGCTGATCCCATGCCTCACAAGACCATCAATTCCTCCCCAGAAATGGCTTCCGCAGCCGTCACTTCGAAGAGAGAGCGGGAAGAGTCTATTGTCGATCTATCCGAACAAGACCCAAACATCCATATCTCCGGTACTGAACGTTCCATCCCAATTCCCTCAATCAACTCGAGCGCCTACCTCCCACCCACGAAACGAGCCAGAACTGGTCCGGCTGCTCAATCCTCCATTCTCGACACCACTTCTACCTCAATCACACCACATCTCAATACCAATGGCCCCGAGAACGAAGCATCCAGATCCAAAGATTCTCCCCCAAAGAGCCCAGAAACTCCGGATACCGCGTTGAATTCACCATCCTCTCCCTCCAATATCCCCGGAAAAGTCAATGCAGCAGCGTCTGAGCCCAATCAGTTATGCAAAAACTGCAAATACTTCCAGGAAGACGTCAGAAAATTGAAAGACAGTGTCGTCAAAGCCCAAAAGAAGACACGCGAAGTAAACGGCGCAAATTCTGCCCTCACGACCGAGTTCGATGTGTTGAAAGTCAAGTACCAGCAAGCAATCAGCGACCCGGAAGCCAAAGCCACACGAGATGGTCAAGGCAAGGTGGACAATATCGAGATGTCTGGTGTTGAGGCAGCAAATTTCGAACATCTTCGAAATCAGCTGCAGGATTTGCAGAGCAAGTTGCAGGCGGAGCAGAATGCACATGCTGAGACTCGAACCGCCAAAGAAAACATGATTATTGCTCACGAAAAGCAACTTCAATTCCAGAAAGATACGCGTCTGATGACCCAAGAGCTCCTAAGGAATGCCAACGAAACCAAGAAGAAGGAGGTTGATGTTGAAAAAGCCAAGTATACCAAGATGGAGAAAGAATTTCACGAGAAGACTATGCGGTTTGTGAACGATCTCAACAACGGCAATAAAGCTTATGCGCAGGCTTTGGAGCATATCAACGTCGTAATGCCCAAGGCACATGCTGACCAGTTGCGCGAGGTAGAACAATACTATCAGGGACAGATTGGTGTCCTGGAGAAAGAAATCCAAGGATTGAGATTCAAAAATTCCACCTTGGAGACCGAGGGATACAAGCAATGTCAGGAGCGTGAGCATAAATCTCAACTCCGTCTTGAGTCTGAGAAAAAGTCAGCACTTGAGCGTGAAGAGATGATGAGTGCGAATGCCAAGCTGGCAGAGGCACACAAGGGTTGTGATGAGAAGCTCGCAAAGCTCACCCAAGATACCGAACTCGCACACGCCAAGGCCCAGCGGATGACCGAGGATTCGCAGACTGCAGCAGTCAAAGCAGCTGATGAAATCAAGAAGCTCAGTGCTGATCTTATCGACCTCCAGCACAAGAACGCGGATTCTGAGGCTGCAGCTATCAAGGCAGCTAATGAAATAAAAAAAGCTCAAGGCTGATATTGTCGAGGCCAACGAAGGAAAAGCTACGAGCGGTAAAGCATCGGCAGAGCTCTCTGCATCAAAGGAGCAGCTTCAGCATGCCGTCTCTGCCGCAGGCCAGGAGGTTAGCTTGGAACTCTCTGGAGATATCGCCGAGAGTTATGTACTGGAGTCCGTTCGATGCATCAAGTCTCTCCGCAAGGATAAGACTAATCTGAAGCAAGAACTCAAGAATCTCAAGAATGCCAACGATGATATCTTGCAGAAGGAGCGATCAGAGCATCAAAATACCCTTCAGGCAAAACAAAACCAGATCGACTCATCCAAGGACATCAGACAATTGAGGAGTGCCCAGGCTCAGCTTCAATCTCGTGAAGAGGATCTCCAAAATCGAGAAGATGCTCTTGCATGGGACCTTTCTGAATTGCGCCTCGGAGAGACCAAGCTTGAGGATGAAGTGCATCTCTACATGGCCTATTATGAGGCTCACGAGCAGGAGAAGAAGATACTCAAGTCCCGAAACAATGACTTGAAGACTAAGCTGGCATCTGCAAAAGAACCTCGCACGTCTGGAGGATACCGAGAGATTCCTATCCCGGTATACTCTGGTAATTATCGTCAACGTCCTTCGCGTGGTACCAAGAGATGTGAGGGTTTTGCACAACGACCAGCCTCAAATTCGAGCTCAACTCAAACTGATCCGTCTACTGCCGCCTCAACTTCCGACGACATCGATTCGAACTCAACTCAAAGCGATCCAGCCCCTCGGTCCTCAACCTCCAATACGTCTATCCCAACCACCTCTTCTACGCCTGCCGAGCCTATCCCCGCTTCGAAGACGCCACACAATGCTGCTTCTCCATCTGCCGCTAAGAAGGATCAAGAAAACCCTTCAAAGGAGGTTTGGCATGATGCTGTACACTACCAATTGGAGGAGTATGATGCTGAGGAGTTTGAAGAAGATGATGAAAACATCTTTCCATTCATCAAGTACTTGACTCCACTTTTTCTTTTTTCATTGGGCTCCTCTTCTTCGGTATTTCCAACTACTTGTGGGCCCAACAAGATTACCTGTACGATCCAGCTTTTGCTAGTTGGCTCAGCAAGGTGTTCTTCTACGGCCTAAACCCGTTTGCGGATTTGGGGATGGATGGGTTTTTGAATCCGACCTCTGTGTTTATTACTGGTAAGTAAATCTCCATCGTCTTTGATTTGAGAAAGTAGGAATTCAGACTAATTTGTTCACAGTTGCCTTTCTTGCTGGCTGGTTCAGCAAGCTCATACGTGCTTGATATTCTACTTCCACCTTTTGGACACTGCCTCATTGGTTCTGATACATTTTCCGATCTCCTGTACGATTAATTACGACGAATATACCTAAACATACATATAATATGGCACTACTACACAACCACCCCCCTTCACCCAATAACCAAACCCATCTCCACCCCCTTCGACTTTCTTCCACCACCCATTCCCCAGGACATGGGACCAACAACATCCAACCAGGCATGTAAGCTGATTTCTGACTTCACCGTGTCAGAAACCCCTCTACTTTGAGTGGGGATCACTTCCTTGGTTGCATACGGTCTTTGTCCTTCGAATCACAAGTGGCGAGTATGCTGGAGAACAAGGAGTGAGACATGCATCATCCAGCGTGTGGGACAAAGGACTGCGACTTCTTTCAGCGAGGCATGTAAGTTGATCTCTGACTGCGCTGTGTCAGAAACCCCTCTACCCTGAGCGGGGATCACTTCCTTCGTTGCATAAATATCCTTTAGTTCCTCGGTGTTGGTGATGATGTCTGGTGTTGAGTGAGTGGTGGAGCTGTGGACAATAAAGAAAAAGCAACATAACGAACGAAAAGAGACGATGGTGGGGGAGGGCGAGGCTGATGGAGCAGGATATTGGTTTGAACTTGGAAAGCTCAGTGCTCACCAGTGGTGGATGGAATGATTGGATCGATTTGGATTGATGGCTAAAATGTAAATCTTCGGTCTGTGAAGTATCTGCTGGCCGGTGATAGATAGGCAGTTGGGCTTTTTAGGCCTTCATTTTTGTTGCTGCGTTTGACAGTCTCAATTCAGAAAACACATCTACTTTGCTTAATTATGTGTGAGACCTTGTGAGTTCAACGTAGCGCACTGGTATGATGTGAAACATGTACAAATCCGCAGATCTCACGTCTTATGACTAGTGGCCAGTTGCTAGTGGCTTGGGTTCTACGCGATGCACGGTAGATTCGATAAGATTTTGTTGCGAAGAAATAAGGTACAGACTTCTTATATTTTGTAACTTAGGGTTGTCCAGGCTTCGAGTACCTGTAATTTTCTTGCTCACTACCGTCCGCTTTAGGAACTTTTGGCTTCTATCACTCACTAATCGATGTTGTCCTTATTGACGTTTCTTTAAGGGGAATACCGTGATCCAGCGTGGATGTTTGGTAAAAAGAGCCTGAGATCTATAGAGGTCATCAATTAGGATTCCCTGTAATTTGGTTTACTACTCCATTTCTTTATATCCGCAGTTAAAAGCTTTTCGAGACACTGCTATCTAGATTGATTCCAGCTTTGACTTAACTTCAATTGCCGTTGTGCTTTCGTAATATTATCTCAAGCCTTTAAAGGTGATCCCTAAACTCGATCTGAGTACAATTCATTGGCCTTATTCAAAAGAGACAAAGCAAGAGATTAACTGAGCGGATTCTTCGAGTTTGCTCCTTTGAGTGTGGCCATTACTGTTGGCATGCAATAGCTTGTGGAATGCATGCTAGGGCCTGAAGGGCCCTATATATACAGCGTACTTCCCACTGTAGAACAGCAGTCAATTCAAGCTTTTACACCCTGAAGATATAGCTAGAAGCATTGCATACACAGTCTAGAAACAACAATTACCTATTCGGGTACCGTGCCGAGGTATATATATGTGCAACGCTTCATTATATTATGTAGCTTACACGCTAGAGCTAAGCCCATCGACTTTCACAAACTCATTCTTCTCAACAGGCTCACCATGCTCGTGACCGCAGGAGTTTCTCTTTAAATTGTTCCTACTCTCCGCCTTTCCCCAGTAGCTGTAAAGTCCTACTACAAAGTTCCAGTCCGTCCGATTCTGTTTCTCCTTCTCGTTTCTCTTACAATTGTCCTTGCATGACAGGCATTTGACTGAAATCTCACTGTGGTGGTCAGGCTAGAATTAAAACGCAACTGCTGCAAGTGAAGGAAGGAAGGACTTACATTTCGATAGTTTCAGTTCGGAAGTGCGGACTGACGGTTCCAGGCTGGCGCCTATAGTAACCATACCCTTCATCACGGTAAACCGACGTACTGCTACTTTTCTCTCGTACTGTTCTCTTGGCTATTGCTGCACCTTTTGTGTGGCTGGGTTTAGATGGTAGAGATTTATATGTGGCGGGCAAGTCATCCATCTGCTCGGTATCATAGCCAAAAACCGGTTTCCGTGCGGCAGTGTTGCCCCTTCCATCAAATACTAATGTTCTACAATTGTCTCGTTCTGCGATAATGGCTATATTCATCGCGTCAACAGATGGAGTCTCAAGTTCAAAAGTATGTGGACCATATGGCTCGAGAAATCCCCTGACTTGGTGTGCTGTGCTATGTATATCCATTGAAGGCTTGTTGCGCGCCACGAATTGTAAAGCTTGCTTTTGAGTGGTCTTGGATGCGTTTTTGAAATTTGATTAGGTATCTAGGGGGACCATTTACTCATGGTGGGAAGGAAATTCACATGGGCTTGGTTACTCATAGAGTCATAAAGTTCTGATTCACAGGCGTTTTCAATGCTATCTCATATTCACTCACTCAGACCGTACCAATATCGTTCAACTCTAATTCCAGCAAACATTCTAACACCGGAATTCATCAAAAGCATCCAAATCCGCAAACACGACAGGCGTCTTTTCCCTCTTCTCAGGCCCAGACCATTATCACAAACAACACATTCTCACCTCCTACTTGAAGATTCAAAATGAGTTCACCAACTTCACCCCGAACCCTGGCGGATGCAACCCAGCAATCCTCCTCCAACTCCCAGCCATCAAGTCCGAGGCTCCCGACGCCCATTTCCTCTCCCCTACCACCGATCATCGACTCACACACAACATCACCTCCACCGCCACCTTGCACGAAATGCAATCGCGTATACCAAACGGGCAAAGCCGAAGGCCTCTACGACGGTTTCCAAGCCGGTATACACGCGGGCCGCGAAGTGGGGTATCTGGAGGGATTCTCAGAGGGTTTGGCGGCTGCCATGAAGATGTATCGGGAGGAGTGGATGTTCGCTTATGGGTATGAGTTGAAACAGATGAAGCAGAAGAGGTCACCTGGGACCTTCTTCAAGGGTTGAGATGAGGATATAGAGGCGTCATAATTTGCAGGATACTGGTTCACGTTTATGAGGAAGGGAGATAGGGAAGTGTCAGAGAAGGGGTAGAGCATGGTGCAACTTCATGACTTGGTAATTTCCGTAATTGGCTAGGAAAATGCGGCCTGTAGTTTAACAAACTGCACCCTTTTGACGATGGTTATGGAATTCTAGCCTGTATGAGATGATAAGATGTTTTTCCATGCTTAGGTATACTATGTGATGACAATATTTCAAGCGCACCCTCATATTCTTCAACACCTCACAGAGTCTTTTAGCGTTGGTATCACAGGTATCGTATCAAGCAATGGTAACCACTCTCACTGTTTAGAAGCTACTAAGGCTCAACCTGTGTGTTGCATTCGTGTTTATCTAAGTCTAAATGTGGATGAGGAAGAGAAGAGGTTTTGGGGGTTATGTCTACTAAAAACTTGATAGGTACTTAAATCGCCTGCATTACATAGGACGAATACTAGGACTATGAAGCTAAATCCAGCGGCGTTCAAGAGCACTTGTAAAAGTCTAGGAGTTATACAAGAGTGAGAAGACAAGTTGTGAGTGGAAACTAAGCAAAATCGAAGCAACTAACCACCAGACTAGGTAGAGTACAGACAGGAAGTCAGCTAATTGATGGCTACTAATTACGGAGTAGAGTATAGAGGTCAATTATGTTATTTTCAACTTACCAAATCTTTTGGCCGGTTTGAGTGAGCCTGTAAATCGCCCTAAAGCTAAAACCATTAAACTAAAGGTTTTAGGTAAAAGTCACTCATCCCGGATTGTAGGAGGGGTTCTGCTCCGAGGAATATAGTAAATATGCAAATAGACAATAAGTCAATATCCTTAACTATAAATCTCTAACGTAACATATTTCCCTCCATCTCAACGTCCCTCATAATCCTCGCCGCTTCCTTGGCTAGCTCTCGTAAGTCGGCACCCCCCCCTTCCGGACACCCCCCCCTTCCGGACGCCCCGCTAGCTTCACCGCTACTACCTATGCTCCCACTTTTAATGCTTATAACTTTCTAACGCTTTTATTAATTGCTTTAAAATTTTATAGTTATCTTCTCTAACTTATTATACCTTGGTATACTAAATTTAATATTACTTTAGCGCTAAATATAATAGCGTATAGCGCATCTATCCAGAAAGCTAGTCTAGATTAGGGGGTTCTATAGGTAACACTTTAGGACCGCAAAACTAGCCACGAATCATATAAAAACGGAGCAGAGTATTTATAGAGGCTTTCCCCAAGCTAGGAAAAATAACTTACAGATTAGGTTTTAACCCAGGAAAGCTTAAGGCTTAGCCCTACGTATATATAGATTAAAGATTTTACCTAGCGCCTTCTAGCTATCTAGGGAGATATAACTACACTTAGAAAACGCTAGATATAGGCCTTCCTAAAACGGAATCCTATTCTATAAATAAAGAGGCAATTCCGGATTAATTCTAGATAGGTTAATAGTACTATAATAGATATAATTAAAGCATAGTTCTAAAAATTAGAGGTTCTAGAAGTTAAGTATATAAAATAGTAAAATCAGTAGAATATAGATAAGATAGGAATTATAGAAGGCTAGGGGAGCAATAGACTAGTTATAGGGAGTAGGAATTAATATTTTATTCAGCGGAAACAGCCAGGTTCTAAGGCTTAGATATCATTTATTAAGTATATTAGTGCCATAAGACTAGCGCTTCCTCCACTAGTTATATTTAAGGGAAAAACGGTCTAATAGCAATAGTTTCCGACTAGTCTAGAGTTATACAAGCGCTAGCAGTTTACTGCTACCAAAAACGGGTAGACTTTAGATGCTACAGCCCAAGAATAGCTCGAAAAGGTATTTATTTCTACTATAGCCCCCCTAGACCCCTAGGAGCTATGATTACTTATATTAGACGGTTATAGGAGCCATAAAACCACTAACTTTATATAGCTATGCTTCTAGCATAAGATACACCTCTTATTTCTACCTCCATATACCTTATATATATTACAGCCGCTGGATTTATTAATATTCTCCCCCCTAAAGGCTGCCTACTAAAAGGAGCTTAGTAACTTAAGCCTCCTTACCGATTCTACCCTAGTTAGAAAGCAAAACTTCTTATAGTGCTATAAGAAGGCTTAGGATACTAGCTTAACTTCCTTAAATATCAAGGCCAGGTGGAAAGCTACTAGTTTATAGCCCTCTAATATGGCTAAGCCTCTTATAAGCCGTTTACTACTAGAGAATAGTAATAATAGTCCGCAAGACGCCTAAAATAGCTTAATTAGGGATCTATAGCTATTTACGGATCAGACAATACTACTAGTTCTTATATATATACTAAAAGCAGCTAAGGAGGTACAGGTTCAGGTAGAAACAATTTCCCGATTAGGAAATAGTAAACTTTTAACTAGTCGGCGGCTTTTTTAGGAAGCTAGAAAAGGGATTTGATAAGAAGGACTATACTCTAATCTAAGCATAGCTTTAGATTAACTAGTTAGAAGCAAGATTAAAGCAGCTAGCCCTGCAGAAAAGGCGTTAAGTAAGAACTAGTCTAAATTTAAAGTTTATAGATATATAGGCTATAAAAGAAGCCCAAATTAGGGCAGGGGACCGGGAAATTAAAGAGGAAGATTCTAATTCGTCTATAGAATCTGCTAGTATAGGCGATTATATAGAAGTAGAGGAATAAAAAAGTTATAAGGTTATAAAGTTATAGGGTAATAAATAAGCGAGTGTCCG
>QGMJ01000462.1:0-26383 GCA_007821545.1 Lachnellula subtilissima
AAAGCAAAGCAAAGCAAAGCAAAGCAAAGCAAAGCAAAGCAAAGCAAAGCAAAGCAAAGCAAAGCAAAGCAAAGCAAAAAATAGACCCACCCCAACTAACCCACCCTTAAAAAAGACGACTAGCAACCGCAGACGCCCACCAAATAACCATCCCGCACATCATGCTAGCCTCCGACGGCGAAGATGCGGGCATCGTACAGCAGTACAAGGACGTGCTTGTAGGGGCGGGGAAGCTGGGCGTCGTGGATACGTATAAGGGGATGCATCATGGGGTACGTTCCTATAGCTACCTTACCTATCTACTCCTACCTACCTACCTAGGGATTTCAGTCCGATCTTTTCTCTGATTTCTGCACTATTGTTATTATTTGGAAGCAGGATTCTCAAAAAGAGAGGAGAGGACAAGAGAAGAGCTCTGTGTAGATAGGATAGGATAGGATACATAGGATATAGTGCTAATTTGTTGTGTTGTAGTGGATGGGAGCGAGGGCCAATCTAAAAGACGAGGTGAATTTGCGGGAGTATGAAAGGGGGTGAGTTCTCATTCACTTTCCTTCTTCCTTCCTGATCTGACATGACGATGGTCAAGATGAATGATTGATTTGCTAATGAAAGTAGATATAACCAGCTAGCGCAGTTCTTCGCGAAGCATCTTTAGAGAAGAGGAAGTAGGTAGGTAGATAGAGCTAGCTCGCGAGGCGCAAGGACGCATAGATGATCGTAGAGGGGGGAATAATCATACGGTAGTAAGCTTACACTTTCAAGGCAAATAGACTGTGAGCACGCAAGTATAGGAATCACAATCATTACTATGACCAGAATCCAAAGCTGAATGTTGTTGCTCGTAAACAAGCTGTATGATCCTATCCTAATTGTTCCCCGGAAACCAATCGCATGTTTCAAGACGCCATCACCCAGAAAGAAAACCTCATGATGTTGAATGGCTGACACTTTCCCGGTTTCTTAGGAACGCTGAAAACCATGAGGGTATTGTTGTGCGATGTGCCGTAGACAGAAAGAAGATCAGAGCCCAAGTGCAAATCAGCTAGGATGGGTAGGATCTCATCATCGATTCTCTCTATCTACTGTCTTCGCTTGGCTCTAGATCTAGTGTTTCTTACCTACAACTTGTTGGGTGTGGTTTCGGTGGTCGGCCATTGATATCCTGCTGCATCAGAGAACTTATAGCCGTATGAAGATGTGAAGTCATCCAAGACAGCGGGGCCACGAGATCCTTTGAAATATTAGCTCAATACCATTTAAGAGACTCAAGATAATTTACCGTATGGGTATTCCATGGGAACGATCTCCTTGTTGTCATCGAGGTAGTGAAGGAGTGGGGAAAAGACTCTCCAACTAGCGTCTAATTCATCATCACGGACAAAGTTGGAGTGGTCGCCCTTGAGAGCGTCGAGGATAAGGGATTCGTAGGCTTCGGGGATCTTCAGGTCGGAGAAACGTCTTCGGTAGGTCAAATCAAGCTCAGTGACAACAGTTTGCATGCTCAAACCAGGTAGCTTGGAGTTCATCTTGATGTACACGCTCTCATTGGGCTGGATTCGCATGACAAGCTCGTTTCGGGGAATGTCTTTGAAGATACCAGAGGTGACGTCCTTGAACTGGATTCTGATCTCGGTCTTTTGCTCGTTAAGAGCCTTACCAGCCTTCAAGATGAACGGCACACCGTCCCACCGCTCGTTCTTGATGTATGCAACCATAGCACAGAAAGTAGGACATCTCGAATCCTTTGGCACGGTGTCGTCTTCCTTGTAGGAAGGCTTGTTTCCATCTAATGACTTGCCGTATTGACCGATGATGACGTTCTTTGGCTCGATAGCTGGAATACCTCGGAGAACTCGGACTTTCTCGTCTCTGACATCCTCTGCAGAAAAGGAGATTGGTCGCTCCATTGCGAGAAGCGTCAACACCTGCAGCAAATGATTTTGCATAACATCACGAATAATTCCAAACTCATCAAAGTATCCACCTCGACCCTCGGTTCCAAACGGCTCCTTGAAGGAGATTTGAACATTGTCGATGTGGTTACGATTCCACGTGGCGCCGAAGAATTCGTTACCAAATCGAAGAATTAAAATGTTCTTGACCATCTCCTTACCCAGGTAATGATCGATACGGAAGATCTCGTCCTCTTTCCAGTTTGGCTCCAATGCCTTTTGCAATTCTCGAGAGCTGGCAAGATCCTTTCCAAATGGTTTCTCGACCTATTTGGATTGTCAGTACGGAATTCAGCATAGGTGAAATCAACTCTCACAATAATTCTGGCGAGACCACCTCTTTTGGGGTAGCAGTCCTTCTTCAAGTGCTGGGAAACGGTTGTGAAAACACTAGGTGGTAGCGCCATGTAGAAGACGCGGTTGTCTTCCTTGTGGCCTTTCTCAAGCTCCTCAAGGTGTTTCCGTAATTCAATGAACGACTCATCTTTATCATATTGCCCGGATACATATGAGCAGATATTGCAGAACTCCTGCAGTTGCTTCTCCATATCCTTTGTGGGTGTCTTGATGTAGGACCTGACCCGCTTGAGGTATTCCTCATGGTCCATCTTTGTCCGTGCATATCCGATAATCTTGATATCTTTTGGAAGGAATTGGTTGCGATACTGATGACGAGAATGGTCAGTGATTTGAACGCCGAAGAGGGACTTCGGGGATGACTTACGAGACCGAACAGGGCAGGGAACTAAAGTGACACGGATTAGTAAACGCTCAAATTTTCCGAAAACATTTTCCCCTTACCGTCTTCTTCTTTGCGAGATCACCGGAGGCACCTAGGACAACGATGGTGGTGTTATCCTTCAACTCAATAGTCCTAGTGGGGCAAGTATTATCAGTATCTTCAGCACTTTCGCGGAGGGGATTAAAAGCCCCATTGGGCCGCAAAAAGGAAGGCATGGCATCTTCTCCTCTTTCTACAGCTGGTGAAACTATTCATAAGTTTTTTCCTTGGCCGTGGGGGCTGTTCCGATAGCTCTTGGGGGGCGATTGCTGGGCTTCGAGTGACGTAGAGGTAAGGGAAAATCAACAAGAGACTTACCCAGCATGTGGTACCTCTTCAGGCTTGATGACTGTGTCGGCCATGGCTGGTGAATGTGAAGGCGAATATATGGGGGAAGGGCGATGGCGAAGGGGAATAGAGAGGATGGGGGCAGGGAGGGACGAGGAGGCTGGAGGTTTATGGAAGAAGATGCGGCCAGTTGTTGTTGAAATTGTTGAATAATCGTCGAGAAGGAAGCTACCTACGGCGGGGTCCTGTCCTGTGCTGCGAATCCGGAAGAAGGAGCGGGAGTCGCTGCAGTAAAGGCCCGCAACGTCTTATGCACTTAAGTCCGATATCTCTGCTTTGCGACGTAACGTGAGGAGATGGCTAACTAGAGGTTGGAGAAGCTGTAAGTGATGAGGTTTTGAGGTTATATTTTTTATTGCAAGAGACAAACAATAACAATGAATATCTGTCTACTCGAATAGATGAGAAGTCTTTTACGCCTGACAGCTAAGAAGGCTTTTATCCACCCCACCCAAGGCCGGCAGAACTATGGACGAGACTTCTGCAAGAGGCTGGAGCTGGTGAAGACGGTCGAGATTATAAAGCACACTGCATTGACGGTGTAAGTTGCCTTCCCTACCTACCCTACTACACCTAAGACCCCGACCTGACTCCGACACCGACACTGAGTTTGTCACGACTACGGAGGTATACGAAGTACATACATATATCTCTCCAGAGGTGCCGTACCATGCCATGATGACATACATCTCTGAACAACATGCACCGCAAAGAATTAGTGTCTCTCACCGCTCCTTGAGATGTAGAATAGACAGATGAAATATCATGAGTCTGGAGTCTTAGAAAGTTGGCAATATCCAGTCGCGAACTTCTATGGTGGAGTACAGTAGTCGCACACAAAAAAGCCTGCTTCAGAAAACCAGCTCGCTTCTTGAGATCCTGATCAGGAGAGCACCATAAGAAGTGTATGTAGTATATAGAAACAATCAAGCATGTCAAGAACTTTGGAAAGGTCTCTAATCTTGATTCTCGATAACAACAACAACTCTAATTCAACTTCAACCCAGCTCCAGCAGCTGTTACCATACCATATCACGTGATATACTCTTAGCGAACACACTAGCCGACACTGTAGGCCACTCAAGAATTTCGAAAATAAAGCTTGCTATTGAGCCCAACGACAAATTCGACAACAATCGCCATCAACGAACCCTTCTCGCCAGGAAGTATCGTTGATTAAATCTCCTCCATCTCTCGATTCTAGCTCTAGGAAGAGAGATCCCATTCAAGATGCCTACCGAAGCTGGTCACCGCCGTAAGTGCCATTCGATTCCATGTGCCTGGGGACGAGAATATCGCAATTCGCAGCTAGACAGTCGCGGGCTTCCTTTACGGATTGCGAATGTCTTCATCTCTGGTCCAGGCTGCTTTTCTAACATGGACAAATGCTGACTCAATTTCTAGTTTATGTCAAGTGAGTAATACCAAACCCAGATCACCGAGCGCAGCAACAACAATTTTCGTAGAGGAGCAAGGACACAGAAGGGACAATGGACTGCGAGCCACAGATCCGGCTTTGGAAATGAAGGACTCGCGCTGACAGGATATTTTCGTAGGGGCCGCCATCTGTCATACCAACGAGGCAAGCGTGTCACCAACCCAAACACCTCTCTGATCAAGATTGAGGGTGTGGACGATACCAAGGCAGCAAAGTACGTGACATTGCAATTGTAATAGAAGCAATATGCTGACATGACCCCAGCTTCTATCTCGGAAAGAAGGTTGCTTTCGTTTACCGTGCGCACAGAGAGGTTAGAGGATCAAAGATCAGGGTTATCTGGGGTACCGTTACCAGACCACATGGTACGTTCACAGCACATTCCAGAAAAATAAAATCTTCAAGCTCGAAGAATGGTCATTGACATCTTTCCCAGGCAACTCCGGAGTAGTACGAGCACAGTTCAGACGCAACCTTCCCCCCAAGTCCTTCGGCGCATCGGTTCGAGTTATGTTGTACCCATCTTCGATATAAGAGGATCGTGGCTTTGGAGTTGGTCGCATGGCATGGGAGACGGTTGATGATATGGCACGATTCGGCCACCGAGTTGGGGCAGCGATAAGTGCGTAGCCTTTGCTGGTAGCGATGAATTAAGCAAATTACAACCAGGTGGTTCTTACGTGCTTTGGAGATGTGAAAACGGATCATTGGTAAATGTTGCTACTTGAACCTGAAGACAAGGCTGGAGCCTTCTCATTCAAAAGAGGGGTTTGGGCCTCAAAACGCCTTATTTGCTTGATCTTGTAAGAAAACATGTTCTTGGAGGTTTATTGCCTGGGCGTTGATGCGCCTGCTCTGATTTTCAACCACAAGTATAAATTCAAACCTCACTATGTGATTTTACAAGAACTTCCCGCGTCTGGAAGAATGCAACTCGTCATTGGAAACAATAAGGCATCTTTCATACCCAATCCGGTAACCCACGCCTACCCCGAACCAGATAATACCAGCAGTCATTTTCACTGTAGCTTGGACAATAATACGGTACCGACGTCTTCCTCGAATTATTTAAAAGTCGGTCAGTTACCTACTCATTCATAACCATAAGTAAACATTTCCAACCACTTAACCTAAAACGGCTACCTATTATTAGATAATACATACAGTACTGTACAGCACAGTACATACAGCCCCTCTTTCTGTTATGCGATCAATTCCTCCGCGTTTCAAAAAACGAAACAAAACACCAGTGCGCTCATCATTGGTGTTTAGGGAAAGCCTATCGATCGATGAATGGACCCTTGCTAAATAATAATGCAATGCCGTTATCCCTATCTCTATCCTAGCTGCCGAGTGATACAGATGTGATGCTGTACTCGGAGTGGAGTACTGTACGATGAAGTAGGAGGGCGATATTAGGTTTAATTAATCAATACTATAGTAAGGGGAATCAATATTTAGTACCTACCTTAGGTACTTGCTGAAAGGAAAGAACAGGAAGCAAAGTATACAAATATAAATGTAGTTAGAGAAGTCTCAATTGATAATGAAAGAGTTGGGCCTTCTCCTGGCAATTGCCTATGAAAGCCACTGTTCTATTTATATAAAGAGAAATCGACGATTAATCAAGCGGGATTAGCCTATCCTATCCCATACCCATACCGACAGGGCTGATCACCCAGCTATCGATAAGCACAAGCAATCCCGCACTCGTTCGGATGCCGAGATCATGGTATGTCACCAACGACACGGGAGGTTCCATATGTACCGACCTCCGTACGAGTACAAATACGCGGCAAATACTATGTATACCTCGGTCCTCCGTAGAGTCTTAGAGGAAAGAATAGTGTTACCCGTACTACGAATCCCTATTTAGATTTTGCCGAGCCAATTATAAGCTAGGGGAGGTGGAACGTGAATGTGCAAAACCAAATCCGAGCCTTCCGTAACGATACTTTATTGAGGAACAGGGATGTGATTTGAGGTACGGAGAGCGGAGGTGGATTGATATTCAGTTGGTTGCACTCCTGCACTGCACTTGTGCAGAATCACAGCATATATCGGTGAGAAGGTCGTTACGAGTAATCCGGGTATGTTGTCGGGGCATCTTGAAGATCGGTTGAAAAATGAACCAAAAAAGCCAGAAGGGTTTTTACCGGGCCTTTTCTTTTCTGCATTACACAATTACCATATACTTAGCTTGACCTAGCCTGGCTATAATAAGAAGGTAAGAACATCGAAGAATGGGAACTAAAAGGCAACAAGGTTTCGTCAATAAGCCAAAGAGCGACCAGAGGACGCCGGTTTGGGACTAAGTAGTATGAAGCTTGCGCGGTGCTGCGTGTTTTGCTTGTTTTCATCAAAGTGTGAAGCAGCCGCGTCCAAGGGAAGTGTGGAGACGGCGCGAGAGTCGTCGCATCCTCCGGAGTAGTATCACTGATCAGATTCACAAAGAATGCTGCTGTATTTGGTATCTAGAAAGGCCGCCTACCATGCATTTTCTGCAGTGGCAGTGGGTGGCAGTGCTGTGCCGATCTAGTTACAAGACAGCAACAGCTGAGAGCTCCCAAATAAAAGCCAGGCTGTGCGAATAAGAATGGGTAAAAGAATCAGCGTGTGTGGTGGTGGTGGTGGTGGTGTGGCTCTTCCTCCTATTTCTCGCTGATGGTAAAGTAAAGTTTCCGTAGCCGTCGCCGTCATAGGGAACCACGCCATCGTCTAAAAGCTCTCCAAACCCCAAACCCCAAACCTTTCTCTTCCCTTTCCAAATAACCAACTTCCTCCTCGATCGTTCTTCCATTTTGTCTACCTGTTATTCTATTGCGACGAAACGGCGGTTCACATCTCTAGTCACCCACGATCGTTTTCATACTTCCGATAAAGCTTCGACTCATCCCTGGGATACAAAGTACTGTACTTCGCTCGTTATTAATTGCACCTGAAGAAATTATATTCCGGACTAGTCACCACCACACAACCTTGAACGACGAGTTGGAAGAGTCACGTCTGCTTACGCAGAGGAAAACTTGTTACAGGAGAGAATTAGACGTGCGCCAGCTGGACGCAACCAAAACCTGGATTTATAAATTACAATCTCCAGATCTCCAGCCATCGGAATTTCAAACGTCCCACAACAGCTCCACTTTACGACTGTTATCGACTTATCGCCAACCCAGCGTCCTCCACACGGCGTTTCATAACGATAAGCATCGTCATTTCGACAGAAAGGATCAAGCTATTGAAATTCCGGATCGATCCTAATCCTAATTTGACATAAGATGGCTTCCAATCACCCTCTACCGACTTCGCCAGGACAGCAGCAGCAGAGACCTGCACAACGAGAGCGAGCAAAGTCAACCTTCAGTTTCCATTCACACCATTCACAAAAGAGCGGCGGGAGTGGTCATAAGGTCGATTTGCACGAAACACACGAAGAGAAAGATTCTAAGAGAATCCACTCAAAAGCTGATCCATCTATGGCACTCGCAGAAGCTGAGCCATGTGAGTTACACCCTCCCTTAGAGCACCAGCTCCGCGCACAATTTTATTGTTTTAGAACGACAACTGATGAAACGTGTTTCTTAGCTGCGGTTGCAAGTAGTGTACAAACTTCATTGCTACCTATTCGAGCCATTCAACACCGAGATGCTCAAGGCAATCCCATCGGTTCGTCCATCCTCTACTTGAAAATTCGAATATAATACTGATACTATTCCTAATAAGCCGATCCTGATCGATCGAACCCTACACGCAGTCGGTGGGAGAGACCTCTTGATACTATCCGCGCCTTTGAGGCAGCCATAGATGGCAACTACTCGCGAAAATCAGACATTCAGACGGGTGAGAGTTCCATGAGCTGCCGTTGAAGCCTATATGTTGGATGGCACACAATGCTAACAGCATGCTTTGCAGATTCTGCGGATACAGCTTCAGTGTACAATCGTCGGAGCAGTTACTATGCAGGTAGGTCGAACTATTTCTCTCTGATTCAGTTCGTATGGTTCCAAATGTCGCACGTGTGGGACTGCGACTATCGAATTTGAGGCTCCTCCAGTCACATTTCGTGCCAATGAAAGAAAGTCGATGAGATGCTGGCAAAATTAGGAATTTGCAAAATCAAGGACAGCTGAACCGGGGCTTAAGCTAGTGGTGGAGCTAATGTCTATTAGTTTCGCCGAGTGGCGATCTGCCGCTTGCAAGTGAAGGGATCGTGGGATTTCACTTATCAGGGTCTTATCAGAGTCTTTTCAACAGCATGGCGCTAACGAATGCACCTCACAGGTACCCAAGTGACCCAGAACGAAAGACCTCAATACCCCCAGAACAGTTACTATGGACGTTCACAGTCTTACAGGGCCGAAAGTACCTATAACGATAGGCAGAATGGGGTGGCTAGACCGGAAAGTTATTACAATGGCGGGGACAATGCGGCAGGACCAAGCAATGGATACCATCCTAACAGGGCTCGATACCCTAGGACGGCTTCCGAGCCCCATTTTAATAATGGCCAGGGAGGAGTTTATCCCGCGCCTGGAAATCAGCCATCGTACGAGACAGTGACCACAGCTTCAGGAAGTGGTGGTAGCTCAGCAGACCCGGCAGGATACATGACCGATCCGAGCAGCGAGAATAGCTCGATGGATCGAGTTGCGCCTCTTCCACACAAAGAAGTTGAGACTTATGGATTTAATGGATTTGGAACCGCACCGCAATATGCACCTCCTGGGTCCGCTTTAGACCAGCGGCAAGGTCCAACTGGTGCTGCTCGACAGGGAAATGGATATCAGCACCAAGGGCCGCCTCCACCTGGTAAAGAAGGTATTGCACCTAGAGTACCAATAAAACTTGGTGAAACAAATGGAAATGCTGCACCACAGCCAGCTGAGATACCCGCAGCCGCAAACGAGAAGCGCAAATCGTGGTTTGGAAGGAAATTTGGGAAATAAGAAAGTCAACAGCAGGGTGATAGAGCGTTAATGATGGAGTGAGCAGTCGTGCTTGGCGTTCTTGGATGTGCTTGTAATGACTCATGAGTTTCCCGTATTGGGACTAATGGTGGGACAGGCTACAGGATTTGGATGTCTACATTGACGGCGTATGGTCTTCTCATTATTGCAGGATCAAGAAAACCCAGCGAGGGCTATTCAACCAGACCAGACTTCCTGGTGGACAGCAAAGCGTGACATTTATAGTAGAGACATGGTAATTGTATGTATGTTGCACGCAAACCTTCAGAATGGATGTAAGGGCAGATGCCCTTCTGTTACCATGAATGACAGCATAAAAGTACGCCTTTTCTTCGTTTGATGTACAGCCCAAATTCCCTTATCCACAGTATGCCATGACGCCTTGCATTCCTCGCCATATCGTAACATAATAGAAGAAGAACCGTAGCCCTCACTTCCCCTTTCTCTCCTTCTCCGCAGCCTCAATAGCCTCACTCTGGTCCTCCCTGAAAGCCACAATCACGTAGCCTATCAAGACCACATTTGCCATTATCGCAGCAAGAGCACCGGCATAGGTCGAGTTGCCTTTGCATGGAATTAGCTTTTGACATGCCCGAGCCTTGCAAAAACAGAGCGTAGAACAAACAAACCTCCAAAAACCAGGTTTAAAGTGATGAAATAGCTGCCAATAGGACCAACTACCATCGCCGCCGTGAAGCCCAAGAGCTTATATATCACATGCCTATACATACATATATTAGAAGACATCCTCATGTGACTTTCCATCAAGACATATAAATGAAAACGTACGCTGGGACAGCGGGACCAATATCGCTCTTCTCGCCATCCTTTGGCTTGAAATCAATATCATCCTTCTCTAAGATACTCTTTTCAGACGACACTATCCGTCTCGAGGCCATGGTTTGTGCAGGTGTGAGGAATTTGTAGAGGTTGGCAGGATGATGGGTTTGGCAATTTAAAGGGTGACTTCGCGCCTGATTCCCCGCAGTTTTGGGCAGCGCGTTTTTTGGTGAATCGGATTTTGTGACCTTGCTCCCTTTCAACTCTCCGCAACCCTTTGAGTCTTAAGCACAGGACCTGGCATACAACACGACCACGCTCGCTTTGGAAATTCAAAACTCTTTGCTCAACATTGGACTTCGCTTTGGGTTTTCCGCGAGTTCTTTCTGGGGCGGATCTTTTTGTCAGGAAAGTGAGGGTGGATTGCCTTCTCGACTACAACACAAATTCACCGTTCACCACACGCCTTTTCTCAAGCCAGGAAAATTGCCCACAAGTTCTGCGATACCTTGTACTTGCACGAGCACGACTGTCTCCACAATCACCTTCTCAACGAGCAAAGAAACATGGCTTTCAATCTTGGTGGCGCAGAGAGCCCTATGCTCCTTCCAGATTCACCTGCTGTGAAGAGGCAGAAGACCGCTTCTGGCTACAATTCAAACAACTCCCCTGCTGCGAATGGCTACAACTCTGACGAAGATGATGGGGATGCTCTGTTTGAAAACTTCATACCCGATACACCGAAGGCTGGTGGGAATAAGAATGGGTATCAGACTCAACCAACGCAGATACTACCTCCGACTACGAATGGCTACGAGACTCAGCCCACACAAATTCTTATGCCTCAATCAAATAACTACGAAACTCAACCTACCCAGCTTCTAGATCGACCTTCAAACCCAGCTTCGAGCCCACCCTTGACGCCTCACAGGACTGTTCAGGTTCCTGCCTCCTCGCCCTATGCCCAGTCCCCTTCCATGCGAAACGGAGCGGCAATCCCGTTTATGGGAATGCATCAAAATCCCCGTGTTGCAATGCCTACAGGGAACCCCACTGCCGCTTTCCAAACCTCTCATCAAAGACAACACATGCAGCCTGAATCAAATGGGCTTCACGCCTATCAGAGGAACTTGGCTACGAGTATAGCACCTGCAGGTACCGCATATAGACCTCCTCATGGTATTGTCCCGAAGGCGTCCCCTACCAAGAGCGTGATAGATCTCACGGACGATGGCGAGGATTCAGATTCCGATAATGGAATAAATAAAGCTAATATACAGCCTTCGAATTTTGGTCCAAGGACCGCTCAGACCTCGTTTTCTGGAAATAACGGCAATACCAAATTCCAGGAAGCTGTCAGGAATGCAGCATATAAGCCCTCGATGCATGCTGGTATGAAACAGACGAGACCTGATCGAGCAAGGCCAATTGAAGACATCGCTCCGGATTCTTTTACTGACCCTGGTCTTCGAGAAAATGTTAGTAGAATTAGGAGAGTTCTTCCCCATATTACTATATTGGGTGCCAAAAATGCCTTGATAGTCTGTAGTGGGAACCTAGATGAGGCAATATTACTTCTTGGTGGCGATGATGATGCGCCGGGAGATATCGTTTCTATTTCCGATGACGAGCCCGCTGCTCTGCCAGCGAAAGATGAGCCCCAGATGAAGCGAGGCCTCAATGCACCAACTGTTTCGATCAGAGACAAGTATTCGTCGACGCAGGCTCTTCCTAGAAAGCAATCGCAGTCACAGGTTTTGACTCAGCCAGTAAAGCCAAAGAGAAAGCTTATGCAAGGTCGACGAAACCCATCTTCTCCGGGAATCCCAATCGCCTCTTCTCCGCTAAAACCGACGTCACCTCTCAAACCAGCGTCACCTATAGCCTCCGCGCATGATGATTTTGATTCCGATGACTCTGGAGTTGCTTCAGCGCCAGAGGACGACCCTATGCTCGAAGGCCGGGTCTTGAAGTACTTGAACATCTGCAAGGTTGAAGAACTTGTAGAGCTTACCGCCACGACCAAGGAACTGGCTGAAGTGATGATTAGCGCTCGTCCTTTCAAGAGCTTGGATTCCGCTAGAACTGTGGAAAATACGAAGACTCTCAAGAGCGGCAAGAAGAGTAAGAAAGCTCCCATTGGAGATAGGATTGTCGATACTGCTCTGGATATGTTCCAGGGGTATGAAGCTATTGATGCTCTTTGCGCTAAGTGTGAGGAGCTTGGAAAAGCACCTGCGGAGGAGATGACGAAGTGGGGATTTGATGTCTTTGGTGCTTCGAAGGGTGGGGAGCTGGAGATGACTTCTCTTGAGGATGATGCCGAGTCTCTGCGGGATTCAGGGATTGGGTCTCCAAGCAGTGGTAACGCTTCTCCTAAGAACAATAACGATGACGATATCCGAATCGTAGCGACGAAGAGAAAGAGAGGCAATGTAAACTTCCTGAAGAAGCCGGATTTAATGGCTGAGAGTTGTATACTCAAAGACTACCAGGTTGTTGGACTGAACTGGTTAGATTTGATGTACAGGAAACGTCTGAGTTGTATCCTGGCAGACGAAATGGGTCTCGGAAAAACTTGTCAGGTTATTGCTTTCATAAGCCATCTGGTTGAGATTGGCCATAATGGGCCCCACTTGGTTGTTTGTCCTGGATCGACTTTGGAGAACTGGCTGCGAGAATGTCAGAACTTTGCTCCACAGTTGAATGTCGAGCCTTATCACGGTATGGACTACGAGTTTCCTAAATACATATGACACTAATGATTGTATAGGTCTTCAGAAGGAACGCGGTGAAATGGCTGACGCGATTCTTAACAACCGAGACACGATCAACATTGTAGTCACTACCTATGATATGGCTGCCAAGAAAGAGGACAACAAGTTCTTGAGAAGATTAAAACCTGATGTAAGCTTATCTTGTGATTGTTTGGGAAGATGGGGGCTGATTGATTTAGGTCTGTGTTTACGACGAAGGTCACTATCTAAAGAATCCTAATTCTCAGCGATATCAAGGCCTAGTCCGGATTCCTGCAGAGTTTAGACTTCTCCTCACCGGAACACCACTACAAAACAACCTGCAGGAACTGGCTGCACTCCTTGCATTCATCATGCCAAGCGTCTTTGAAGAGCGTCAGGAGGACTTGCAGTATATCTTTAAAGCCAAGGCTACCACACGAGACGCCGACCATGCAGCATTACTGTCCGCCCAGCGAATTGGCAGGGCTAGGACTATGCTAACGCCATTCGTTCTTCGCCGGAAGAAGGAGCAAGTCCTAAAGCACCTCCCCACCAAAACCAATCGCATGGAGTACTGTACTCTTCACCCTGCTCAGAAAGAGGTATATGATGGCCTCGTGGGAAAAGCTCGTGAGAGGGCCCAAGTACGCCTCGAAGGTAGAAAGATACCCAAGGGTGATGAAAACAATCCTTTAATGCAACTCCGAAAGGCAGCCATCCACCCAATGCTCTTCCGTCGTCACTTCACTGATGAGAAGATTGAGAAGATGTGCAATATTCTTCGCAAGAAAGACCCTACCAATTTTCCAACAGATAAGAACCACAAACGGGAGCATCTTATACAGGAAATGCAACTTGGTTCCGATTACTGGCTTCACGGGTGGTGCCTCAGTTATCCATGCATTCGCTCCTTCGACGTTCCCGACCTAGCGTGGATGAACTCGGGAAAAGTCGAGTCACTCGTCAAGCTTGTGAAAGCTTATAAAGAGAACGGGGACCGCGTCTTGATCTTCTCGCAATTTGCCCTCGTTCTCGATATCCTGCAATCGGTGCTTAACACTTCTCTCATCTCCTACACCCGCATTGATGGCTCCACGAAGATTGATGAACGCCAATCTCTTATTGATCAATTCCGTGACGACGAAGGAATTACCGCCTTCTTACTTACGACCAAGGCCGGTGGAACGGGTATCAACCTGATGTACGCCAACAAAGTCATCATTTTCGATGGCAGCTTTAACCCACAAGATGATCGTCAAGCCGAGAATCGCGCCCATAGAGTTGGACAGACGCGCGATGTGGAGGTCGTGAGACTCGTTACAAAAGGCACGATTGAGGAGCAGATCTATGCTTTGGGGCAGAGTAAGCTTATGCTCGATGGAAGGGTTGCTGGCGGTGACGATGGGGATGCTATGACTGATGCTGGGGAGAAGGCTGTTGCGAAGATGCTGCTGGAGGGGACTACTGCTGCCGAGGAAGATGAGGAGAAAGGGGTGCAGGGTGAGGGCGAGAAGAAGGCCGGGGCTGTAGCGAATGAGAAGGGCAAGGAGACTGATCTGCCGAAGCGGAAGAAGAGCTCGTTGCTTGATTCGTTGGTTAAGGGTGATGAGGGTGAGGATATGCTTGTGTGAGGAAAAACCATCGGATGTTGACGGTGGTGGTGTTGATGAAATAATGGATGGATGGTATGGCTACGAGAAAAGACCAGTGGATTGATTAGGATAGGTTAGGTTATTTCACCTAGTGCGTTTAGGGCTGCATCGTATGATACTATGCCAGCACGGCGTTGATTGGTTGATATGGTATGGCTAGACGTCATGTCTTAGATAGATAAAAGGCCTTATTGTGCATAGACTAGATAAATAAATACATTGGAACTACCGGTCGGTTGTACGAACCTCTGTTTTCACTTTCCTTAGGCAGAGGCTCTTATACATCGCAGTGGGGCGTGCAGTATGTCCTTTCTTAGTGCAGGAATTCTTGTTTCTACACAGCTGGAGGATAGCTATTCTCTTTCTCTTTGAATTGCGGGAGACAGTTGAGCCCCAGATGGCGGAGGAGTTCTTCTTTCTATCTTGGCATGAATAGATCTTGCGCTTTCGTTGCGATTGATTGATTAATTGATTGATTGAACCGTTAATTTAACCTCTCACCGGGCCATTACGTGGGGAAGGAAGGAAAGAAGCACACTTTGGACAGGTAGGTAGGTAGAGGTCGGGATGCGGGTGTTACGGGGTATGCGTATTCTGGGGGGAGGAAGTAAGAAGCTAAGGAGTGTCGACGATTTGCTAAACTGTCTTTATAGAGGAGGTCTTTTCATAAGAAGTCCTTGCAAATGAATATGGATGAAGCTTGCTTATGGTTGAGGAGTCTCATCTTTACATCTCTTACCTAGTGCGTGATCAGTATGTATGTATACTGTGCTGGAAGATCTGGATTCTGGATCCTGACTGTAATATGTGGTCTAAGTACGTGCCATGATTTGCGAGTGGGTCTGTCTTTAGGTTGATGTAGTATCATAGGGATGGACATTTGCTTGCATGCTTCTATTGGCTTTGCTGAGGGGAGGCTCGGTATATCTGTAAGTTTACTTATTCATGTGCAATCCAAATTCCGGCTACGACGCAAACCCTGGAATTCCTGGACCACCCGTGGTCGAATATCGCTACGCGGTAGTTATAGTATGTATAGTTGACTGCTGTACTCTTTTGCCAAACCTCAACCTCCTTCCCAAACTTCACTGATACATTGAGAATAGTCATTGGGCGACTTGCTGTAAAGTGCGAGCTTGCTGTCAATGCGATCTGTCACTCTCATTCAGGATTTAGGTCTTAGAAAATTGAAAATGTGTTTTTATCTCAGATAAATAGAAGTCCAGAAATGCGTTTCAGGGGGGCTTTGATATGTAAATAAATGTTTCCCCTTTCTCAATCCTGTCTGCATACAAACCTCCTTAGTATTCTCTTCACTCTCACGTCTCAGCAACGTTTCCACAAAGGCTTTGACTGTTAAATACGCTAAGATCTTGTGTATCCTGTTTGCAATTCTCATTAATTGCTAATATGAAGGGTTGAGGTATGAAATACCAATTTCGGAACTTGAAAAGTAGGCACTATTACCATGAGTAGACGGCGGCGAAAAGGGGGTGGGAAGCTAGGAGCGATATTTTCCCTCAATGCGACAGCCAGTCATGTAATAAAGATTCGCTTCGCTTTAGATTTCTTGCGAGCCATCTAGTATGCACTGCCATCTAAGTTTTTTAACTTTTAGTTTGCTGTTGTGGACAGCGCTGCTGTCAATAGTATGTGTCGGGCGTTGACTCGCTGTGTAAGTGGTTTATGTATAGTGAATTGGATATAGAGGTGTCGTGGAGCTTTCAGGTGTGCTGCGTTAGATGATTATGATTTAGGTACGTAGTTATGAGAGCCCTTGTATCAACTCATCAGTAGATGTCTTAGTCTACAGCAATTTCTTCTTCTCAGGTAGAGTCATGGCGGTAAAGTTGGTGTGGTAATTGCGGTATAAGCTGGTGTAGTTATTGCTATTAAATACCCCTCCTTTCACAGTTCGAGTGCACTTCCATTCCACAGGTTGATGTTGACTAATAAGGTATTTAAGTGGTTCGCATCTGGATTTGGTACTCTTTACAACAGCAAAGGTCATCTTCAAAAGACATGTGGAGAGAAGTGTGTGATGCTTATCTACACAAGCATAGAGCATACTCGAATACTGACTGGGATTACTCTAAGGCTAAAAGGTAATGTTTATTCCTATTCAATCTGTTTCTCTATGACGAATTCGTTGCTGTTAGTGTCAGTCGTTCGGCTGAATGTTGAGATGAACATGGAAATAGACGTTGGGTAAATGCAAAATTCACGAGAAGTGTGCCACTAACCGGGTGTAATTGTCCTACCTTGATTGCTATTTCCGCGCCGATGGGAACTCTCCTGTATTGGTGGATTTATGGTACCAGGTTGACACTCTCATTTCTTTCTCATCACTAAATACGCTTCCTGCATAATGACTCATGTTGACAATATATTCAATATTGTCCTTGGACTCACTCCGCGTCACGCTTAGGAATTTAATTGGCTTTGACTTGAGAATATATATTAGATGTGAAGCTGAATCTAAATCGGCAGACGAGGATAAGATTCGATGCTTGAGGAGGCACACTGTGGAGCCGCCCTTGAAATCGCCAATGATCCACCAGTGATTAGGATGTTACTTTCAGCAAGAGATAAGTTATTCGCGTTGGAATAAGAATGTTTACACTTGGAAACAGAAATGCTGGTGGGTTTTCTGTCAGATGGTATTGTTGTCAACTCTGCCCCATTCGTTCGCTGCTTTTATATCCGACGAGGATATTCAGAGGCAGACACAGTACTAAGTGGACATTGTAAGCATTCCCTCAGGACGTACCATTGACCTAGGCGAAGGAAAATCCAGTGGGAACATTGATAAAGACTGGGTAGGAGTTTCTCTTTGAAGCGAGCTTAATTCTGTTGTTACGAAACTCACCATTGCTTGTCTGATACCATGCAGCCTCTTAAATATACATCAAGTCGCTTATTTACTCTAAACCTGCAGTAGAAATTGTGTAGAATAGTAGATACATCTAGAAGACTGCATTTTCATCACTCCGAAACCATTGTTAAAAGCAACTTATAGGGAACGGGGAAGAAGTATGGCTTGTGATGAAAGAAACACAGTCTAGCTCACCCGTACATTAGTTAGAATGAATATCTTGCGAAAATTATCACACCAGACATTCGCAATCTGGACTGGATTTTGAAAATTCCATACAAGAAACACACACACATCTTATAAAACCTACAAAACTTTCCAGACCAGGAATGACTTCAAGATCAAATGATTCACTTTGAATTCGACAACACTGTGGAGCTAGCTTTACTTTGTTCATAGCATTCTCAAAGTTCTTACACGATCCAACTACTCAATATGTTTGAGATCTTGCGCTGCAATAGTCAAGGAACAAATCGAGGAAAAATGGACTTGGGGTCAAAGATTAGCTTGCTGTCATTTGTCACATTCGTTCATTTGCTCAGCATTACTATCTTGAAAGTATGAAAGGGAACTTGAAAAAATATGGAACCACTTAGAAGGGGATGTACCAGATCACACCCACGAAAGCATGACCTCTCAACAACATCATCCCCGAGGCACAATTGATCTCCTTCCATGAATCATTTGTTATACATATCGTCTGTAAAAGAAGTGCAGGTACATATATAGAGAAGCCTTGATGCAGTAACTCATTAGCAAAGCACTTGCTATTCTTTCTCTGGTGCCGCTATCTGTATACAGCCCGGTGGGCCTCACCTCTCCGGAAGGATGACACAAGCACTTCTTACACAACACATTGACGCTAGGTATCTCCACTTCTTCCCTTCCCGTTCCCAATTTGAAGCAAAGTAGCGGAAGAAGTTTCCGCCGAATAGAGAAAGACAAAGCCACTTGGTAATTGAGGTCTTCTTAGGAGGTCTGTTTTAGAACTAATCAGGTTAAGGAGAAACTCGATATCATTATCCCTCGTTCTTCCTTTAAACAATGCAGGTTTCCTCGACCTACTTACCCAAATAAGAAGACCAGATTATACCATGCATGTACCGCACTTGCAGCAACGAAGCACTAGTACTTGCACTTGTTTATTCAGAGCATATTTGCCTTACACTGTCCTAGTCTCCTATTTGCTCGAGAGCACTTGCCTCAAAGAATGCCCGAAGCCACCTGCCAGCAATATGATCTCTCATGGAAGTATCTGTAATTCCTTGACCCTGAATCCATCGCTCATGCTATGTCTTTCCCGAAATGCATCCTACATACACCTCAAACTCCAATGTCATGCTATACATTTTCCCGGTATCCTCCCCTCAAGCCGGTCTCCGTCTCGCAAACTCCTCAAGGTCCGTCCTCGTGGCAACACCTAACACAAACCTCCTCCTCTCATCCGTCACGACCGCAAATTCCTGCCTCTCGCCACCCTCCACACCCCCATTAAAAAAACATCTCCAGCTCCTCCAGCGGCGTCTCCATCGTAATAACCTTATACACCTTCCCTTTTCTCCTGAACTTGACCATCGCCTTGCTTACTTCGTCTGTCTCTTGCACCGTGCCGGAAGCTAGTTGCGAGCGCAGGTTGGGGATAGAGAGGTAGCCTAGGAGGGCGCGGTTGGCGGGTGATATGACGGTCAGGTGGGTGTAGTCTCGTTCGAAGGCCGTGAGGAGGGCGTGGGAGATGGGGTCTGAGGGGTGGCAGGAGAGGGCTGAGGGCGGATCAAGGTCTTCTACCGTTGCCTGTCAAGTTTGTTAGTTGCGAAGCTTGAAAGGTGAGGGAGGCAATGGGTCATACTCCTCTATACCGCGCAGCGAGTTGTGAGAGAAGAGAGGGATTTGGAGGAGAAGCTATCTCTGCCATTTTGCTGGCTGGGTCATTGGTACCGACGGGGATGGTATTCGACATTGTTGTGGCCATTATTGAGAGGTTTCAAGAACAACGGTTTTTTGTTATCGTTCACGGACCTTGGAGGGGTATTCTGAGGTTGAGATTTCTGACGCCTTATGACTATGATACGATTTGATTGGTGGAGCCACTTCTAAAGATAAAACTACCCTTCTGTGATATTTTTACATTACTTATTATTAACTTGGGGTTTACTTATAAACTTGAGCCTCAACTTATACATTTACATTTACCTGGCCTATAGGTACCTAGCCTAGATAGGTAATTAATTCATTCCTAATAAGAGTTTAAGCCAAATGAGGAAGAAGTTCGCTAGCGGCCTCTCGCTTCTGACGTAGCTGGCTTTAAGCCCGGCTTTAAGAGGTCCTTGGCCCCATGGATTAATGTCAACCCAGAATTCCATTCCCCCATAACTACCTAGGTACCTGGTACGTATTTATTTAATATTGTAAAGTGAAGTTATCTGCATTGATTGTGTTTATTGGCTTTGCGCTCATTCTCACTATACTGTACGCTTCCCAACGATTGTTTACCTAAGTCTTGTGACCTCGATTGTCCTTTGCTCCAGCAAGAACGCTCACCCACTGGTGCTGCCCGGAGATAAAGCTGTAGGATTCCCTTAATACATCGATCTTGAGATTGAAAGTGGAACTGACCTCCGCAAGGTGCTCTTGGACTTCAAAAATCATTTTCAATCTATTCTTAACTCTTCTTTCAGCCCAGTGAACTGACAATTGTCACTATCAGATCCTCTAAAATGACTCGTCTCTTCCCCTCCCAAGATACCCTCCACGATGCATTCCAACCTGCCGTTCCTTTCGGTCGTCGCCCAGCTACTCCCCAATCAAACCCTGTGGCTCCAAAACGGACCCCTCTCCAAGCCCGCACCGAGTTCTACACTATATGGTCGGCTGCCGATGATGGGAAGAACAAGGTCAATGCTTTAAGCGCGGAAGCTACAAAAGAACTCGAGAAAGCAAGCGCTGCGGCTCGGGCAAAGACTGGAACGATTGAGCTTTACTCGGCCCAGTATTATGCGGCTTGCTCTTTTGGGGGTCTGCTTGCTTGTGTAAGTGATAAATCATTTTAGCGCCAACTCAAACTCAATGCCCCCATAAAGGAGAGTGATCTAACGTCAACCAGGGTCTTACGCATAGTGCCGTCACACCTCTAGATCTGGTCAAATGTCGTCGTCAAGTCGACTCCAAGATGTACACTGGTAACTTCCAAGCCTGGGGTAAGATTGGTCGTGCCGAAGGATTCCGTGGTATCTTCACTGGCTGGGGCCCAACTTTCTTCGGATATAGCGCTCAAGGAGCTTTCAAGTATGGAGGATACGAGTACTTTAAGAAGTTCTACGCCGATCTTGCTGGACCCGAGAATGCCGCCAAGTACAAGACTGCTCTTTACCTTACCGCCAGTGCTTCTGCTGAATTCATCGCCGATATTGCTCTTTGCCCCTTTGAGTCCGTAAAGGTTCGAATGCAGACCACGATTCCACCATTCGCTAAAGGTACTTTCGACGGTCTTAGCCAAGTAACTAGCAAGGAAGGTTTCGCTGGCCTCTACAAGGGATTATACCCTCTTTGGGGGCGTCAAATACCTTACACGATGATGAAATTCGCTTCTTTCGAGACTATTGTCGAGATGATCTATGCGCGTATGCCTGGCCAGAAGTCTGATTATGGCAAGGGTACTCAAACGGCTGTCTCTTTCACTGGTGGTTATCTTGCCGGTATTCTCTGTGCTATCGTCAGTCATCCTGCTGATGTCATGGTAAGTTCAATCTTGTGAAGCGTGATTCAACCAGATCTCATGAATGATAGGTCTCCAAACTGAACGCAAACCGTCAATCCGGGGAAGCTTTCGGTGCTGCTATGGGACGTATCTACAAAGACATAGGCTTTGCTGGACTCTGGAACGGTCTCCCGGTGCGCATAATTATGATAGGTACATTGACTGGACTTCAATGGATGACATACGTGAGCATAACTGTCCTGGTTATGAGATTTTATACTGACAAAACTTCAGGATTACTTCAAGATTGTCATGGGATTCCCAACTACTGGTGGAGCGGCGCCTCCAGAGAAGAAGTAAAAGTGGAACTGGATGCGAGTGATGAGTGTCACGGTTTATTAGAGAATCAATATAAGGGTTTTATTGACCACGACAACTACAAAGAGGAAAGCTCAGAGTATAGAAACAGTAAGATGGGAATAACCTCAATGACACGGACCATGTACAATAAACGAGCCCCTAGCGCCCCATCTCCTGAATCTATAACAGTACAATAAGTATGTTGACTGCCTAGGTACCTTATAAACCAATTGAGATGGAAACAATGACTTCTCTCAGGTCAATTTGCACCAACTAATTCCTATAGTGTCTTACGGCCGCCTCCACAAAAGGAAGAAGCTTCGCGGTGGACAGGAAAGCCGTCACCAATTTATAATGTGCCATGTAGCGGACATTAAAAGCCAATAAGAATACGTGGCACCTTCTGTGTCCTGCAAACCTAAGGTTCCATGATTGGCAGTCTTTTCATAGAGAAGGCGGTAAAACACTATAGGAGTTAGATCTCCTCGCTATATGTATCACGTGCTTCACCTCGACAATCACCCCTATCTCTGCCGCAAGTCTTCAACAAGCACTTGACGAAACACTAGTAGCCTTCTAGAAGCCTTGAAATACCTAGTAGCACGCCGCCTGTATTTCTGCAACGGGCACTTTCGGACCCCGCTGCTACTGTCATTGACTAAGCACTTGGTTGAAATATATTAGCATTACGATTACTATTACTATTACTATTACCATATAAATATTTTTTTACTCAACCTTTTGCAAAGCATTACGCTACAAAAACCGACTGCGACTTGCAACAAAACTTGGAGCCCCTGCAAAAGTACTATAATCTTCAAGACCTCCTTTGTACCTGGGTACGACTTGACCTACAGCAGTTAGTCGCGGATAAGAGGCAATGATAGGCGAGGGGTTGACAAGATAACGACTTCTCTTATCTCTTACAATGACATGACATAATAATGGATGGTGTGCATGGCATGGCATTGCATTGCAGATATCCCGCTGGTTGAAAGGATGGAATTAATAAGATCTGTTTATACCTGAGGTTCATAGTATACAAATCACCTTATATATTATTGCGTCATAATTTACTATGAATGGAGATCTCATTCAAATTGATTTCTTCTCCGAGGGATATCTCGTCAAAGGTTTTGTCTTGTATCCCCTCACTCGCACGTGCTCTCTCTTCATCACCAGCCAGGTACAAGTATTATTTGTTCACTTCTTGGTCTTTGACACACATCCAATTGTCACCCCCATATTGCCAGCCTTCCCGGAAAAAACACAAGGTACGCCCCTACTACCAATCACACCCCACCAATCTTGTATGGGGAAAATGGACGTGTCCCGTCAATTAGTTGCATCCTCCGTACCGATCGATTGCAGGACTAAAAGGGCAATAGCGAGGCTGCCAAGGAAGCCTCTATCAGCCCCCATGATCTCCTACCCGTCCACTGTGCATACCTATCATTCTGTCTGGTAAAAATTCTCTAGTCTTCTCATTCTAACATTTCTCTTGCATACAAAAGATCCTCAAACAAACAAATCTCCTCATCCCATTCATCCCATTCATCCCAAAGCTGCAATCATGAGCGCAAGCGGAAGTGCCAGGAATAGTACCGAGGTGAGCCATGGCCGTGGAGGTATGTATGCTCCTTCTCCACCTACTGGTTATCCATCGTTTCTGACATATGATCTCGCAGGCGCCGGAAACATTGGCCAAGATAGCACTCCGTATGCTTCCCCTACTGTCGCCCCTCATCCAGATACAGATCTAACAATAACCCAGCTATGGCGACGGAGAAATCGTTCGCGAAGGCGTAGTCGGTGATCACGGCGATGGAGCCTACAGCAGCGGCCGAGGAGGAGCAGCCAATATCGGCTCCCCTGGTCTCAAAGCCACGGCACGAAAAGACGACGTCGTTGTGCCAGAGATAGCGCTGCGACCGAGCATGGAGAACGAGAACTTCCACGTCGGCAGAGGAGGTGAGGGAAACGTGCACACTGCGCCGGCGGTTACACAGAAGCACCCGGAGGGATTGGCGGATAAGCTGAAGAATAAGCTGTTCAAGAAGAAGGTTGCGAAGAAGGAGGAGACCACGACTTAGGTGTATGCATTGGTTAGAGAGGGGTGGTAATGGAAAGCAATGTTTGGAGAGGAGACTGGATAAGGGACTAAGGGGAGCTTGGATAGATTTGATACCACGCTTATATGCGGAGTTTTTAACTTCACATTCTGCGATCCCCTGAGCTATAGAGAGTGGGGATAATAACCAACAATATACCCGGTATTTGAAAATAATCGTTCGTCCGAGTAGAAAACCTCCAACATTCGCGTTCCTGGACTAGAAGCCCACGGGTGGTGTGTGAACGGGAAGCAACATAAACAATCACATTATGGCAATTCGATCTGACAGATCGCGTCCACTCTTGAGTAATCTATGAACTCGATGGCTTCTTGAAAAGGTGTATAAACTTTTTATAGAGCGATTCCCAGACTTTGTGACAAGGACAAGGTGTACAACTAGCGCGCCGTGCCTCTCGCGCGTACCGACGTACGGAAAGAGAAAGAGAATGGGTTGATCGATCACGGCGCGTCACAAATAATCGTTCTCTTGCGAAAGCACATCTTAATTCTCGCCCTTTGATTCCATTCGACAGGTGCAACGATATTCACTCCCTCTTTGGCGCTTTCCCCCATCGCGACAATCCGATTTCGACGAGCGCTGCTTGTGTTTTGTTGCGTGAACCCCCCGCCTCCTTCACTCCCAACTTTGCGACCGCCTCCACGGGCACTCCGCCTTTGCTCATTTACAATTCCTCCACAGAAAAGAGGCTTAGGCGTCTTTGCTTTAAGCTGATAGCTTTTTACTATTCCCCAGCTTCCCCGAGCTGACGCGCGCGTTCTCTTCGATCTTGCTACGAACCCTCACACTTGGCTGTCCTCGGAAAGGCGCCATGGCACCCAAACATGGCCTCAACTCTCTGCAACCGCCCGAAGACAACCACAAGCGCGCAAAGACGTCCTCGAATCCAGCATCGCGGAGCGCGACGCCTGCCGAACAAATCGGCGCCAAGGTCCCTTTTGTGGTACATTACCCGAACGTGAGCACGAAGAAGAAGCTCTCAAAGAAAGAGCAGGAGCTGGTTGACAATGCCGAGTTCCAGGTCTCGCCTTTTGTTGCTAAGGGTAGGGCGAAGGAAGGAGAGCTGGATCAGCACTATACGGTTACGCCGAGTGCTGAATGGGGTGAGATGAAGAAGTATAATAATTTCATAAGTGAGTGCTTGCTTCGGGCTAGGTTTGGCTGGAGCAAATGCTAATGGGGAGCCATAGTTCAAGGAGATACTTATAAAAATAATCACTTCGTCTATGTACGGAGTGACGAGACGCCAAAGGAGATTGACGAGGAGAATCTGAAGGTATTTTGGGTGGCTAGGATATTGCAAGTTAGGGCGCAAAACGCACAGCATGTGTATGCACTGGTATGGCGCTTCTCAACCCATATTATAGGGGCAGCTAATTGACAGAGTAGGTTGCGTGGATGTACTGGGCAGACGAATTGCCTCCTCCAAGAGTGAGAGCTCCAGATCAAGTATCGGCGTTAGGGGGGAAGCGGACATATCATGGCAAGCACGAGTTGATCGCGTCGAATTATATGGAAGTTCTGGATGTGCTCTCTTTTGCAGGCAAAGCAGAGGTAGTTGAATGGAGTGAAGAGGACGACAATATACAATCGAAATTGTACTGGCGCCAAACATTCTGTCGCGAGACACAAGAACTTTCTGTAAATGCCTCCTTTTCCAAACCTCTTCGAAGCATACTAATAAGCCTATAGAAAATCCGAGAACATTGCGTCTGTAAAGGCCACTTTAACCCCGAAGTTTCCATGTTCATTTGCGACAACCCCTCCTGCAAAATATGGCTACACAAAACATGTCTCATAAACGACATCCTCAGGAAGACCTACACGAAGCTCGTGGGCACCGAACCCGAGATTAACGGCATTGCAAAACCAAATGGCAAGGGGGGGAAACTAAGCAAGAGCAAACCATTCGATGGTAAATTTTCAGCCAAGATCAAGGATCAGGGAGATGGTCCTCCAACGATTCTCATTAAGGATTTAAGATCTGGTCAGAAGTCGAGGGAATGGGAGGAAAGCATCCCATGTCCAAAGTGCGATACGATCTTACAATAGAACATCTCACCAATATACGTCGTATCACATTTCCTTTACGATCCAGCACTAGAGTCACGGCAGTCCTAGTTTTTCAGAAGCAGATCGTAACGGAGGACCTTTGAGATTATTTTATTTGGCTATTTGTTTTTTTTAGCTCTACTTTGCGCTTGGCTAGGCGTTCGGACATGGAAATCCAGTAATTTGTTTCACTGCGCATACTTTGTGCTTTTCCATCTACTCGACGCATGCATACATTTGTTTTTTCGAAAGGGGATCGGGACAAGCTATGGGCTGTTTATAGCGAACGAAGTTGGGGCTGGAGATTCTGGTATGTGGTAGGGAGCAGAGGATGAGGACTAGAAGACAGGAAACTAGGATATCTGCTATAGATGGTAGTGGATGTAACAGAGGGGTAAGGGGTGTGATATGCCGTGATATGAGCTAGTATTATAGGAATGAAGAAGAAATTACACATACAATACTTGAGAGCCTTTCCTCCCGAGCTCCCGAGCATTCATCCATTTTCTTTGCAATACTATGTAATTATCATAAATAATTAGCTTCAATAAACACCACATACATATCACTGCCCCCCCTCCTGCTTCCTCCTCCAAATATCAACCAAAGAC